>JAECUM010021639.1:0-38465 GCA_016617855.1 Megalonaias nervosa | reverse complement strand
TATGAAAAATTAATGTTAAAAGTAGCTTCTACTGTTGGTATTCCTACAATTGACCTAGATCAGCTTAAGAAATTAATGTTGGCAAATTTCGTAGTCGCATATGCAATTATCAGACAACATCTTGTTCTCAAAAATTACACGTTAGATCAGTTGAGCTTAGTTTCAGGGTATATTGATGAAACAGAAATCAATTACAGTAATTTTGTAAATAAAACAGATTTGTATGAGAGTGAAGTAGGAAATAGTTTTGATTCATATGCTTGGTTAAAGAAACAGATAAACGACATGATGATACTTCGTCAGATGTTTATGACAAATACAGAGAGTTTATAGTTGATCCTAAAAATAATAAATTCCGCGAGTTTCTCGATTCAATTGCTGGCACTAGAACTTTTGTCTTTGTATAAAATATTGTATAATGAAAAAACAGATCATCAATTTCATCAGAAGAAATTCCAAAACAAGATGTTGACGCACTAATGTAATATTACAGATATTATCATAAAAAAACTTTGGTGCGTGAAAAAATGTTATAAATACTATAACAAAATACTTTGGATAATATCATATTTACCGCTGTTAATGACTAGCTCTGGTATAATTTCAAGTGGAGCATCATTAAATCCATTTTTGTTAATAATATCAGGCGTTGGTGTTTCTCTTTCAACAGCATGTAAAAAAAATTGAACCTCGGTTTGTGACTTAAAAAAATGCCTGCAAAACAGCTAGTATCACCTATAAAAAATTACTTGATCAGATACGATCTTACTTATAGGGTATAAAATATGATATGGATGATTTAATACGTGAGTTTCGTACTATTGACAGTATGTTAACGGATATCCTACCAATGAGAGTCAGCAGGTATGAAAACAATTATCAAAAAAAGTATGATAATGATAGGGTATGAAATTTTGTCTAAACTTTAGTAATATCATTATCAAATAAAATATCAACCACATTGTCAACAAATATCATTAAATCATCTGACTAACCTCTTATTCATTCGTCATTTTCAGTTGCGAATAACCATAGTGACCCATATTTTGGTGATATATGATATCCAACTTTTTTAATACAATCGCTTATTATTTTAGGTTTTATGCCAGTATAGCATGAGGCTGATTTTATTGAATCAAATCTCTTACAAAATTTGTTTGATAGATCAAATCCAACATGTCGGATTGCTGTTGATGGATAGCCCATATTATACAATATTTCAGATATAGCCTGGATTGCAGTTAAGGTTACTTTAAAATTTCTAACATATACTTTGATTCCTTCTTATGGTCCCCAAAATGTTGTTGTTGTTGTTGTTGTTGTTGTAGGGTTTAACGCCATTTTTCAGTACACGATAGGCTATACATGGCGGCCAGTAAGGAAGAACACGGGAAAACTCCAGAAAGAACCACCAACCCATGAGAAGCTACTGGCAACTTTCTCACATACCCACATTGGCCGAATCTGATCCTCGTAATGTAGTCATATGTCAAGGTCCTCACAAGTATATGAATACAACTCTGTGTGTGTGTGTGTGTGTGTGTGTGTGTGTGTGTGTGTGTGTGTGTGTGTGTGTGTGTGTGTGTGTGTGTGTGATTTGGATTTTTAACATATCTTTAACAATTTATCAGCCATATAGCTACGATGTCTGCATTGTGGCAGTTTATAGTGATGTCTAGCACTGGGGTATCATACCGCAGACATGTAGTATGATGTTCCACCCAGTCACATTATCCTGACACCAGGCCAACCAGTCCTAACACTAACCTCTTAATGCTGAGCGCCAAGTGAGGAAGCTGTTAGTACCATTTTTAGTAGTGTTTGGTGTGACTCAGCCATGATTCAAACCCACAACCCCTGCATGGATTGGACAACGTTGAAAATCCTTGAATTTGTTGGAAGAACTCCTCGAATGTTTCCCCAAAGTCTTTAAATGTATCTGATGGAATACAGTTGTTAAACTGTATAAATTATGTCACTTTAAACTAAAAATTATTTTTTTTACATTGTTTCCAAATATATTTAATGCATTGATCATCATCCATTCATAATTGTTTACAGCCTCTCAAAAACCATTTGACCACTTCGCAAATGATTTTAAATAATTTTAAAGTGATCATTTTGGCATCAGTACCTTTCAGATTTGTTCAGTGAATGCCAGTTCATCGTGGATATGGCTGCCATTACTAAAATTAGAATAACCTTTAATAAAACTACTTTTTTTCAAAAACTTTTTCACAGATTTTGACCAATATGTTTCCTGACATGTAGGACCTTCAGGCATGTACAAATGATGCAGATCCACCATCATATGTGGCCATCATTACTAAAACAAGAAAAATCTATAAATGATTTCTTATATAAAAAAAAAACCTATGAACAGAATTTTACCAAATCTAAATGAAAATATCCAGGCATGAAGGCCTTTAAAATTTGTACAGATAATGCCTGCCATAAGATATATCTGTCTTGACTAAAAGTTAGAAACAAAACTTCAAATGACTTTTTGGTAACTGCTGAATAAGATTTGACCAGTTTTGACAGAAAACATCCTGGCATATAGACCTTTAAGTTTTGTACAAATGATCACTGCCATCGCTACAATTATAGAAATATCTTTAAACAGCTTCTTCACAGTAACTTTGAATAGATTTTTACCAAATTGACAGAAAGATTATTGGTATCAGATATCACTAGTGTTACTAAAAATTGAAAACTTTTAAGCAAATTTTTCTTACTGCTAAACAAAATTTGAACCAATTTTGGTTTAAGATGGGGTTTTTTATTTGTACCAATGGTTCTGATACACTATCAAATATGGTTGCCATTGCAAAGGCATAGGAAAGTAGAAAAACTTTCAAATAGCTTATGTTTAAACAAAAGCAGGACAGAATTTGAGAAAATAGGACAGAAACACCCTGGCAGGAATGATTTTTAAATTTTGTTAAAAAAATTATGCTAATTAGCTATCAAATATGGCAACTGTTCCTGCAGAATAGGAAAATATTTAAACAGCTTCATCTGAAACAAACTGGTATAAAAGCCTTTTAATACTGGGCAGATAATGCTGAAGTGTCAATAAATATGGATGAAGATCCAATACATTTAAAATAAACTTGAAACTATTATTTCACGACATATGCAATCAGCAGCATTAAAAGAAATTTCTACAGAAAGCATCTTACTAACCAAGATTTTTTGGCCAGGAAGTACTGTTAAATTTTGGCTGTTTGGCAGTCATAAGTTGGGCCTTTTGTTATGATGTGACATCACGACTCTAGTAAACATTAATGGACTGTGGTTATAGGTTAATTTTATTTCTTTAAATCTTATCAACACTTTAAATAATTGTTTATTTTTACAAAGATATATAAATAATTGTAAGTGAATACTGGAACATTTTTTGTTAAAGGAATACATCTCACACCAGCCATATTTCAAGTGATAAATATAATACAACTGCTTTAGTGAAGATGTGACTTCACTGTATAAAAATATGTGCTCTTACCTCTATTACAAGGTTGGATTTTTTCATCAGACATAAGGCTACAATATTTGCCAAAGTTTCTAAACACATACACAGTCACACAGCTTGTAACAACCAAAATGATGGTGTTTAATCAAATTGATTATTATTTTAACATTTACCCCATCTACTTGTTAGATGTGCTGAAAATATGACTGCTTTTATAACATGCATCCCATACCTTGCTCAACTTGTGATCATTTCATTTGCTTCATGTCTTTTACCTCTTATTATGACAGGATACATTATTTAAGATATATCATTGATTATATGGAACAATTTAGGTAAAACATCCCAGGGATCATCATCATATTGTTATAACTGCTGCATACATGTACGTGATCAAATCATTGATAAGTGCAACAGGACATACATGTACTGTGTGGTCGTGCACATCGGATGATTTTGTAGGATCTACATGTACAATGAGTAAGAAAGCAATCAGGGACTTAACAAACTTAAATGATGTTTCTTTAAACAAAATGTCACTCAGCAAAGGTTCTGTTAACAAGAATGTTTTTCAAAGGTAAATATGTAGTTTAAATAAAATTTTATCAGCATAATCAGTAAATCAGTCTGATGTGTAATGTTTGCTACAACCAGTTCTTATAAACTTTTCAGCTTTTTTCTGGTGATGTTAATTTGATGTGACAGTCATACAAAATTTTAAGTTAAGAATTGCTAGAAAAAAAATCTTAATAAAAAGTCTTTAAGCAGAGATGTAGAAATATATAATTTATTTTGAATAGGTTGTTTCTGTGTCACTGACAGTCATGTGCATGTTCAATTACAGTTACCAATTCTGTCAGCATTTAGAAGTAGTAAACTAAATTTTGCCATTTACACATGCAAATGTTGCAGACTTAGATGTTGTTGAAAGCTTCATGATTTCCACAGTGATAGTGATAGGAAAAGTTATCAACAAATTGTCTGAAATTAGAGATTGATTGCCAATAGAAATCAAATTGATATTTAAGACAGTGGCCCATCTGTCCAAAGGTAGGTAGGTATGTTAGTTGGACAACAAACATATTGACTAAGAAATATTAATATTTACAAAATATCCAAAACATATTACACCTTTCCCTTGATAACTCATGCACAACAGGGTCCACAAACATAGACCAAAAGCGAGGTCACGGGTTACAAGGGACTTCCAAAACTTGAAAAAATCCGCTACGAGAAAACTGCGGGGGTTGGGGGGTTGGGTAGGGAACTGGGGTGTTTAATGACTGAATCCTCATTTTACAATCACATCGATAATAATTGTTAATAACACACTTTTTCTAACGAAGTTGTTCATTATTCTGTTTAAATAACATTTATTTTCAAAATGTCCAACATGTGAAAATCGGTCCAACTTGTTTCAACAACCATCACGTGTACGCGAAAAAATCTGTAATACGTCACTGCTTTTTGGTTTGTTGATTAGTCTGGTTCCTGGAATGGTATATAATAGTATAATACCAAATCAGGAGTCAAAGTTGCAGGGAACTAAACTAACTGTTGATATACCACCCAACAAGATTCCTTTTTTTTTTCGAAAACTAGCGACATTTATTTCGCAAGATAATCATCGATGTCAAAACTCAATTTTTATATTGTTCAGTTAGTACAATATTGATGTCATGATTTCATTGGAAGTAATAGTTAAACTTCTTATTGTCCTTGAGGATATCTCTAAGTGCTGTTTCAGGAATTCTCTGAAACTTACTTGCCCACAATGGTCTGTATCTGTGAAGCCAAGTTCTTTATTTTGTGATGTATTCGTTTCGCTTGGTTGCCTTGCTATCTTTGATCACAATTATTAATGACTCGGTTAATTTAAGGTAGTTTATGTTACATACACAATAACATTTAAAAAAGTGTTTGATTGATCAAATGAAGTAAGTTCATCCGACATACAACCAGGGCCGCAAGATTTTAAGTAGGATGGATTTGCATGCCTTTTAGGTTTTCTTTCGTTCCACCTCTTTTATTTGCTTCAAAAAAAAAAGACATAATTAACACGATAATACAAAGGAGGCCAGCTTTTAATTCAGTGCAACAATACAACAAATACTTCCGCAAGTCAGTTATCAAAACATGGTCGGCACTTAATAAGTTTCTCAGAGAAGTGCTTGTTATGTACATTTTATAGCATTTATGATGATTACACTTAAGAGGAACTAAATAAATTAAAACAAAAAATTTCTCTTAATAAAAATTATTTCATTGGCATTTAAATATTAATGTACTACCTGCACTGGGCGTAAGTGACATTTTCATTGATCAAAATTTCCTTGAATATCTTTAATTACTGTGCACTAAGAATGTCATTTGGAAAGAAAATATAATCAATTATATGACTTCTTATTAAAAGCTGATAATTTCAAAATGTTGATTAAAATTTCCAGGTCCTATCTACTGTTTTCGACCATAAAACGAGCGATATATCAACGTTTCAGTTACCAATTTTGATCATGATTTTCTACAAGTTCAATAAATAGGAATCAGTTGGGAGAGATATTTTCTGGTTTAAAAAAAGGGATCCACGTCTGACCCCACATTATAAGTGGGTTCGCGAGTTATCATGGTGCAAGTTATTGAAGGAGTGGTGCAGTAGGATTAATGCTTAGAAGTAATATAGCTTTTTTATATTTTTTTCATGTCCATTTTAAGTTTGGTTTATTATATTATGGCATTGTCCATCCATCTC
This sequence comes from Megalonaias nervosa, assembly GCA_016617855.1. Taxonomy (NCBI): domain Eukaryota; kingdom Metazoa; phylum Mollusca; class Bivalvia; order Unionida; family Unionidae; genus Megalonaias; species Megalonaias nervosa. The sequence goes on along the minus strand of JAECUM010021639.1, from coordinate 32,241 downwards.
TTAACCTTGTAATGGCTAGAGAGATTTTCATGAACCTTTGGCCAATTATATATCATGACTAGACAATGTGTTGTGTCTATAGCCATTCCCCTGCCTCCACATCAAGGTTCTTGACTTGTATCCTTATCTGGAGTATAACTTTTGAAACCACTGAAGATATTTTGATGAAACTTTTGCCAGTTATTTATGACATATAGACAGTATATCACATGCCATAGCCACACCCCCTGCCTCAATGTCAGCTCACATCAACAGGAAACCCAGCCTTGTATCCATGTACAGAGTATAACTTTTGAACAAATGAAGATATTATATTAATACTTTAGCCTTTTGAATTGACATGCTTATAATCATACCCTCAAGCCTCAAAGTCAAGGTCACAACAGGAGATAACTTAAGTCAGTTTGCCAGTTTCCTTATCCATACTGTCCACTTTCTGATGAAATTTTACTCAGTTCCATATCTTGTCACAGTAATCAAGCCCCTTACTCAGAGGTCAAGGTCATGAATAGGATAAAGGTCATGAGATGCTTTGTGCACAACTTTTGTTATTCTTTTATTTAAACTTTCTAGGAAGATGAAATTGGGAGCAGAGTGATCGAGGAGAAGGTTAATGCACCACTCTTGTTTAGGCCCTCACCTTGCATTAGAACAGAAGAAATAAAGCCTCCAGGAACTGTTGGTGACAATAAACCAATGAAGTATTTCACAAGTCAGATACCAAGAAGCTTGCCTGTTGAAATGGAGAAAGAGGTCTGGTAACTATTCTGTTTAGAGAAGAAAATGTGGCACCTTAGATAAATATTGATTCCTGTGTAATTCATTTATGCATTGTTTAAATGAATTTCCTTCAAAATGCTCTTCAGTATGGCAGCTGATGACTTAAAATTAATGAAAAGTGTGGTTCCAAAAAATAGGAAAAAAGTGGTGCTTGCCAAGGTGCCATGGACTGAGAGCAATTATTAAAGTATGAATTACTATGAATTCAGTTGTTTTCTGAGTATCAATGAGTTTTTTTTAATTTTTGTGCAGGAAGGAGGTCCATGGGAGTGACTGTAAGTTACCACACATGACTACAAAATTTTTGAATTTTTGTGCAGGAAGGGGTTCATGGGGGTGACACCATGAGTTACCACCCTGGGTGACACCAATCCTGGTGATGCCACTGGTATCAGTTCTTGTGACACTGGAGGTTGGGAAAGAGGTCCCTCAAAAATATCTTGGGTTTTGAATTTATGGTTTGTAGCAACCATAAAGACTATGAAAGTCATTACTCCAAGAAAAGTAGCTAATGCACATAAATAGTATATGTTGGCTGCGAGCCCTGTCACATTATTACTGCATTATGGAATAACAGAACAAAACCCAAATAACCCTCACAATACAAGAGAGGATTGACTTGATTTTGCTTTACAGCTTTCATATTGTATGTAAAACAGAATGGGAATGGGGAGGTTAGTATAGATGCTGTATTATGTATTGCAACTTCACTGGTCTGGAAAATTAGTCAGGATTTCAGATTTTCCAGATTTTGAAGCTACAAGGGACTCAACTGACTCATAGGCACTAGGAATAAAAAAAATAATATCCAGAAGAAGATAACAATTTAGGACAGATTTATTCTATAATTTGTCATACATATTCTGGCACAAGTATTATGAAAAGGACACTTAAAATACTGACTTATGGAATGAAAGCAAAAACTATGGAAAAAAAGATTGTTGCAGAAAAATTCAGATAATTTGTTCATCTGTGTTTGATTTGGGTCCAGGTTTCATGTTAGAATTAATGGAATTGGTCAGGGAACCAGACTAACTTTACAGCAGTACCTCAGATGCTTTAAACTGCACATATTTTGTCATGCAAAGCATCTGCATGATCAAACTGTTGATTATAGAATTTTTCAAAATTGGCATCCAGGGAGCGATGCATGTTGAAGATGAAAGGGAAAATAAGCCTCTTAAAGTGTTAATAATCAACACAGAAGAATAAAAGGAATACTCAGATTCTTGTGAATAAAAGCAGGAAGGGACACAATTACGTTTATTGGAAACACATGCCAGTTTGAATATGTCTCATGGCGGGAGATACGATTACCATCGTCATCACAGGGGTTCATTACAAAGAAAATTAGGAGCATCCATCCATGAATCAAGGGATGAGGTGTCTAAAAACAAGTAGACGATAACAAGGAAATAAATGGATAATAAGTATTGACATGTATTTTCCAACAATAAGTCTGTTTCAGGGGTTAACAATGCACTGTGCAACAATGTAATCAGCACCAAATTTACCAAAGTCAGTATTTGTTTTTGCCACCAAAATTAAAACGCATCACAAAGTACATTTCAGATATTTACTGCAGACTTGAGGTTGTTCGGATCTTACCTTTCAGTCAGTGGTGAAATCCAAGACTATCCGAATGCAAACGGCACTACCTGACTTGTACTTGTCCAGACATCAAAATTGGCTAACAGTTATTGCATTTTCTCCAATATGTCACTAACTGAACAAAGTGTGTCAAGCTGTTTTGAAAATTGAACTATTCTTGATCATGACTGGCTTAGGTTGGAAATTAGTGGACGCAATTAGGATAAACTAGCAGGGTTGGAACTACCAAGAGGTGTGGATTCGTGTGTTCCCTTGTGTTATTTTGTTACAGGCTAGACCCCCCCCCCCCCATCCCTTAATTCATGTAACAAACCCCTGTGGTCGTCTTGTGAATTGGGGAAAAAAAATTCAAATAATTACGTCAAGTTGAGAGATAGCAACAAGCCATTGAGCTGCCTAGGGTTTGGAACTGAAGTTTGTGCAACTCTATTAGTGGTAAATAAGGTCAGTTGAACATAATGTTTGCCATCACTGCCTGTTTCGAATATTGAACTTTTAAATATGTTTTACAGCTTTACAATAGCAGTTTATGATATTTTGTTACACCTTACTGAAAACTCGTCTAACTTGTGGAAAAAAATCAACTGCCTTACTGAGACGGTCTCATCAGGGTTAGCAGGTCCACAGGAGTCTAACGTTTTATCAATAAAGTATGACTAAATCTTTGACAACACAAAATCACCTTATCAGTACAGTAAATTAACACAAGGAGTGCAAGTGTGACACCAGCCCTCTGCTCAATTTGACTTTTGTCACTTGTCTTTTATTGCTTAAGAATTGCCAAAAGACTGAGAAGCTACACATATCCATTCAGAATACACCATCAAGTGGAGGGCTGGTGTCACGCTTGCACTCCTTGTGTTAATTTATAGTACCAGTAAAGTGATTTCCTGTGGTCAGAGATTTCGTTGTACTTTATTGATAAAACATCAGACCCCTGCAGCAGGGCTAAGACTACAAAATTTGGTACATCAAAATTTTGTAGATGAAAATTTTTTTTGTCAAATGTTTTGATCTATTACCTATGTCTTTTTTCTGACAGTTTCAATCTCACTCTCTAACCTTGAAATTTTGGGCTCAGTGTCCCCAAATATGAACACTAGCTCTGTTTATATACAAGCCTGAGACATGTACTAGTAAGTATTCTGGTAAACAAAGCATGGATTGGTGGACATTGCAGTCAATTGACCAATCCAAATTGGCATTACTGTGGGAACATGACCTAGTGACTGAAATACACACACAACTCCATGCTTCAACTCACCTGAATTCAGACAGTAATAGGAGATATGATCAGTAATGACATGCTCAGATATATGGATGTTAATCTTTGACTGCTTGTGCATTTAATTTCATTTGACAATTTTGCATTGTTGTACAAATACATAAATGAGTAACAAGCATTTTGATGTACAAGAGGCAATCTCTAAAGTGATATGCTCTTCTAAAACAGCATGGTGTGACTAAAATCAGCTGATTGGAGGATACAGAAAGTAGTGGTATAGCATATCATTTGTGAGGTAAATGTTTCTTGTATTGATACTTGTACTAATACCCCACCAAAGTTATGCAGAGACAAATGTGACATGGATTAAAGTATAACTGTAACACACAATACTCAACATTTGAGGCATGGTTGCAAGTAGCACATATAGAAAGTCACAAGAAACTAACAGAAGTCAGTGGACATTGCCATGTCCACACACACATACACACACACATATATATAGACAGACACACACACACACACACACACTGTGACCCCACTATAGCATGCTCCATTATAATGTGAATCCAGATATAAGATAATTATGGCTTGGTTCCTGAAATTTCATTTACATATATTTTTCTTGTACACAAAAACAATTCTTTCTTAAAAGTACAAAAATAACATGTAAAATGTTTATTATCATTTTGGGGAAGAGATCGCTTATGAATTATAATATAAGAGGATTGTGATGTGGCTTCAGAAATTTCATATACATGTATTTTTCTAGTACACGAAAAAATATATTTTTCTTCCTATAAGTATGAAAAATGACATGTAAAATGTTTATTCAAGAATTGCACTAGACTTTGCCAGTGTCACAAATTGTGATTTTTTTTTTCCTTATTGACAGCAAAATATACCATCTGCCAATTTATTTTTTTGGCGACATTGTTTGCTGTTTAAACTTGTAGATACAGTCTTAGGTTTGGAATGGAGTAATTTAGAGGCACCATGAAATCTGCAAACTTGATATAAAAATGCATTGGAATCTATTGTTATGTAACCAAATTCTATGTTCATATTGACAAACCATCTTATCAGTGCATTGTTGCAATATAATCCGCTTATGCAGACATCTGACTAAAGTAATGTATGCTGTGAGATCTCCCATTTTTTTAATTACATTTCTGGTAGTGGAGATCAACCAGACAAGGCACTATCTCGTTAATGGATCTTGCAGCCAAAATAGTGTTGGACTATCAGCCGCTCCACTAATAATTGATATATTTATTTAGACTGACCATTTATGTGTGAATGGTATGTACTATCCCTCTTCTTTTCACTCACATAATTAAGTCCTTCGGAACACTCATATTTTCTTTAATAAGGGGCCGTCCATTTAGTACATGCGCATGGGGGGGGGTAACCCAGATGCATACACTTGCGTATGGGGGGGATCTACTGATAATGTACATACACATAGGAAACGGGGGGTGGGGGGTGAAACCTCGATAATAATTTGTCTATATTGGCCTTCAAATGAGCCACAGCTACCGGGAGAAGTAGGACTGTGGGAGAGGTGTCACTTGTATGCCACCGTACCCCTGATTGCTAGCTATCACACAGCTCAGCAGCGAGTCTGACACAGTCTGGTGGCCTGCCCCATGGATTACACATCCTTCAATCTGACCTCACTGCAGACTGCCGCTGGCTCAAGATTTTAGCTGCCGCAGTGCTCTGTTCATGCTGCTGCTGCTGCCCCAACTTTAGTACTAACACTGGTCTGTACATCAGTCAACTATTAGTACAACAGATGTTCAGTCGACGCACTTATTATATAGAGACTAGTTCACCGAGTTTAATAATTGTGTTTTAAGATCATAATAAAAGTGTTTTTGAATATTCAGTCAGGATGGATAATACGGTCAAGTATAACTGTTTGTACAAAGCTGTGTGTAAAGCTAAGCTGCAAGCTAGCAAACAAGAACAACAAAAAGAAACTAATCGGTTATAGGATAAAATAGAGCGTGATGAAACTATGTATGAATATGTTACTGCTGATCTAGCAAGTAAAGTGTTTTCGAGCAGAAGCAATCTTCTTTCTTTCTGGTCACGCGCACAAGCACCAGCACCAGCACCAGTGGCAACTGTATAGAAGCTGAAGTGCCTGAGATATCCTCTCCTGCTGACATTGACGCTTTAGCACCTACAATCATGATTTCAGCTGCATCTGATGTGATGCCACCTATATTGGCTGGCAATGCTGCATCAAGTCCGTCAACTTCAGCCATGTCTGAACCTACTGCCAGGATCATGAAAACAGCAGAACTCCACAACAGACCAGTGTTCAACATGACATCTCTGAAGCCCAAGAACAGCTATTAGCTTTACCACATTTAAGAGATGCAGGCCTTATAACCGAGGAACTAAAGGAGAAAATGAAGTCAGTTGAATTGAATCTGAAGCAAAAGAAACTGAAATTGAAGCGGCTGCACCTGGAGGCCAAAATTCAGCATGAGTGCCATCTCGAACTCAAACGAACTCGAAAAGATATAGCGGAAGAACATCCGAATCTGGGTTTTAAAACTACAAAAGTTTACAAGGGATAGAGGCGGTAGACCGGCCATCACAGACGACAATCCGGATTTTCTCAAAGCAATTATTGATATTGCATCAATTGGTGCTGCTGCCAGCAACCGGTACCGGTTGCAGGAATTGCGATCATGTAAGACGCTAGATGACCTACATAAAACCTTATCGAAACAAGGCTATCATCTGTCGAGGTCAGCGACGTATCTGCGGCTTCTTCCAAGACGATCCAGCTCAAAGGAAGGCAAACGTCGCATAAAGACCGTACCTGTGAAACTGACAAGAGCTGCCAATACCACTCACGATCGTGACAAAAATGCAGTGACATTGCACCTGTTGACGATATTCGGTGCTTCAGCCTGACATTGCACCTGTTGACAATATTCCTATAATACGTAACCTGTTCGACTGGGTTCAGTTGGTGTTTGAATTTTAGCGGATACTAAACAAACTTTTTAAAGTTATGCAGCTTAATTCCTTGATGCAGCCACACATTCAATGTTGGTGGACTATCTGTTTTATTAAATACATTAATATTATTAATCCTTGATCATTTCTGCGTGGATTAAATGTAGGCCGTTCTATAGAATTGGGGGGGTGCATCAAGCATACGTACACAGGTGGGGGGTGTAAAAAGTATGCATGTGTACAGGGATGGGGGGAGGGGTCAAGCTTTGCAAGATTTTTGCGTACGTACTAAATGGATGGCCCCTAATCCCTGTCGGAACAAAACACCTGTGTATCCATTGTCTGTTGACCTTTTCTAAATTAACTGTCTGACACGTGTGAAAGGCATCATCACTCCGCTACCAAAAATGTCAAAAAAATGAAAAAAGCTGAGATCTACATTTTGGTCTCTCCAATAGTCATACTACCAGAGCTAGCTACAATCGACCAATCTTTGAAAGCAAAATCAGTAATTGCTTTATTTTTAAAGGTACCTGGAAAAAATAGTTTTGCAGAACCTTCAAAGAAACAAAAAACGGATTACTATTAAAGCACTGATCATTCTGTATAAATATAAAGCAAATAAAATAAATTCAGTTTCAATCAATGTTCTACAATTATTTGATGTTGCTGCCACAATAAGAAACAGACATTTGTTTGGTTCTCCAAAGCTGTTCTTTAATGATGACTTCAATAACACATGCACCCTTCATCAAAGAAAGCCAACCACATTCTTCAGTAAAAACAAAAACCTTTCATCAAAGGAAGTCAGCACCAAACTTAAATAAAATAATGGAATCTGATGGATTGTTGCATTTTCCAAAGTGACAGAACACATTTATTGTGCTGTGAAAGTTTCCTTTTTGCATGAAAAAAGTTTATGCCTACAACAGCTACCAACATCAGCATAAAATGTAAATTAAATTTCCAATCATTTGAAACCATAGATATCTGACCATCAAGTTAATTGAAGCTATTTATTATTATGTTTGTTAAACTTTTTAATTTGCTCAAATGTTTTCCCTTACCTATAAATAGCCTCATCCCCTGGGTAGCCTTAGCAAGATGATAGCTATCTCCAGCTTCCAAAATCTAATCTAATGTACATGTAGCATGTAAATAACCATATACACATGCTACTGGTGACACTGTCATAGTGAATTGTTTTGTGACCATTTGATGTAGATCATATATATGTGTTACTTGTGTTTTCTAACTGGATGCAACTGATTCTTGAATTTTACATATGATCTTTACTGGAATTTATTGACATTTTTATATACATGTATAGTGCCTAACAAATTATGGATTGTAGTATACAGATGTAAGTTGTCATTATACAAGTGTATTTCAGATTAGTTTGTCTTCATTAATCAAAAGCACATATTTCTGCGTCACCAAGCCATTTTGTAGGTACCTGCATAGGTACCTGCATAATTTTCTTCAGGTAACTGACTTGGTTGGTTATAACATGGTTCGGTCTATAACATGGTTGGGTACTATCGCCCCCAGCCACTGTGTTATAGCAGAGTCACACTCTGTGTGTGTGTGTGTGTATATATATATATATATATATATATATGGGTGTGTGTTGGTGTGTGTAACTTATTTTAACCTCATTAAATAATATGTATTTATGTATTTAATATATTTAAATTGTATTTATGAAAAGAATTGATGCCAGCTGATTTTATTTTGTATTACTGAGACTACTTCACAAACTCTTTAATATTCTGCTGGTGAATTGCTGACTCTAAGGCTAGCTATTGTGTTTTGCTTCTTTCATATCATGGATAAACCTCATCAGCTTTCCCCTTCTCTTGGATACCATGGTCATAGATTGGCCAGTACCAGACAACAATGGAATACTCAATCAAACATTGGTCAGTGGGAAAACAGCTTAAGAAAAGTTTTGAGATTAATATTATTATGCTGGCTTGTCTAGAGAAGACTTATTTAAAGTTATGAAGAAATCTGAAGCAAACTCAAGATGGTGGGCAGACACCCTTTAGGCCCCTATATTCAGACCAGCCTGGGTATACACAAGATCCTCAATCTAGGAGTCAAGATCAAACAGTGGAACCACTGCCAGTTTGTTGCAGCTTGGAGGGTTTCCATCAACTGGGGATGATGTCATTACCCAGAGACTTAAATGAGGTTAGGCCTGGTATTTCTGCCTGACAGACATCAGCAAGTACTCTGTAAGCTACTTCTGGAGATAGTCCTGTGGATATATCTCTACTTCATCATCGAGAACCAGTCAAGTTGTGTATGCAGTCGTGGGCAATAGGAATGCCCTGTTCCATGCCCATGGTCAGTGGAACTCCAGGCACCAGTGGGAATATTCAGCTGCAACAACAAATCCACTATGTACAGTACATACAAGTGATACCTATTTATTGGAAGCAATATCCTCTCTCCATACAACAATGATCAGGTTGCAAACCTGGTTAAATATAATTTTTTAAAACTCAGTTTTAATAATGAAACAGTTTACAGATTTGGGGTAATTTCCCATTAGATGATTAAGTCAGGTGGGTTCTGTTGTGGTATCAGTCGCACGGGAGGTACTGTGACATAGATCAAGTAGGAAAATATTGCAACATAACATCTGTAAGGTGTATATAAGATGGATGAAGTGAATAATTAATTCATTCTGAATTCCTGTTTCCTATGTTCTTGTTTTAAAATCAGTCAAATAACCTCATGTAGTAGAGGTTGAAAATAAATGTAGTGAATTACAGTATGTATATATATTTATATATGGCATTAAGCCATGTGTCAATGTCTCTGATCTTCTTTTACTGCATTAAGATGCATTATTATACATACCTGCCAACCATTACAATTATGGCATAGTCACTAGATTTTAAACATTGAATTATATCTTATACTCACTGATGTGTTGGTTACACTTTTGGACACATTGATCAAGATAAAATGAAGTAGAACAATAACAAGCAGTGCTTACCAGTATCATTCATTAAACTTAATTATATTTAACCTTTCATACCTTAAAGGACCCTATGAGATGGTGTATAGGCCACGTGACTGGTCAGTACTCGAGTCTAAAGTGATGGTCAGTTCATGGTTTTAGCCACTATAAAAGTTTTTGTAGCATTATCCACTAGTTCAGGGTGTCCACTCACATTTCGAGACTTTTGTAAAAGACAATTGGATTTGGATAAACATGTTTCCTTTATTTTGGCACTGTGTATATACTGACTCCTTTGTACAGTAAAGCTTCAGTTCACTGCATGGTACTGCTACTCTGCTATTATTAATGGTGGATGAACAAATATGAACAAAATGGTTTTGTTCTTGTAGGAAACACTACAACTATATCTAGTGTCGATATGGTTCATGACGCAGAGATCAAGCATAACATTGGAGCTTGTGTCATGGGGGTGAAGAGCAGACATTTTTATTAGCAGAGCTAGTTTGGCCCTCATTGTTGCAACTTTATATAGTGTCAGTATGATTCATGACCCAAAAGTTGGGCATGTTATTGGAGCTCATGACCCAGAAGTTGGGCATGTTATTACAGTTTATGTCGGGGAGCTGCAGAACAATCATTTCAATTTGCAGGGCTCATTATACCTGGTACTTTCTCTGCCTTTATGTGAAAAGCCAACATTATTAGATTAGCATGTATTCATAGTTGAAAAGTTAATTTTCCATTTGGCATATGTGCATATCGCCAATTTTTCACAACATACTCGACGGAAATAAATGCATAAAACAAACATATACACTCACCTATGCCTGGTTTTTAGATACTTTGGTGTTCTTTTTATGGAAATAATGGCAAAATGTATGGGAATATTTGTGTAAAACCCCTGAATTGTCTTTATTTTAAAAGGTCACTCATGACTGCAAGAACTGTAACTCTTCCTGACACATAGCTACGTAAAGAACAGTATGACATATATTGGGTACAAAAACAGACAAAAATTTCATTTTATGAAAGAAAAACAGACATTTATACCAAAGAATTTGATTATATAAGCATAATGTTATTTATTATACTAAATTTGTTACTTCAGTACATTTTTTAAAATTATGTGTAACATATTTTCGAAGCTAGACTCGACATACATGACTCTGAGAATTACTGAGATATTATCAAAGTCAGGCCATGTGCTTTGGGTGGCATTCTCATCTAGAGACAAGTTGTATAAAAATGAAAAATTTTCATATTCAGTAAAGGCTGAAACATTTGTGCAGAATCTAGAAGAAAAGAAACCCAATGCCTGTCATTTTATTTCTGAATATCAATATGAATATTTAAATAATGAAGAACAGAGGTTGATCTTATCACATTTCTCAATTTCAAAACATAATCATACATATTTATTGAAAGCCAACTCTGTGCCTGTTCCTTCTCTCCCCTGATTCAACACTTTAATACTTGCAGCTGTTTCAAGAACTGTGTTATATTTCTCACAGTAATGGCTGGAATTCAATTCTGTTTTTATTTTATTTTCATATTGTGAACATTGACCAAATATATCTTATCATAAGTTAATTTTAAAATGGTAATTTACTAGTTTGTGATTTCAGATCAGCGTATACATGTACAAAAACACTAATGAATATGTTCTATTGGTTTTAAGAGCAACATATAATTTCAAATTGTGTATAACCCTTGAATATATTATTTTATGAATAACCCAAACTGAAATTGCAAGCTCTTAATGCAAGCTTGCGCAAACTGATATCACACAAGCTAGTATTTGGAACCTTGCCCCAAGTTTGCACTGAATAAACTGTCAAGCTTGCAAGGTTCTTTATTTGCAAGCTTGCACAAACCACATAAAAGAAATATTGCTAGCTAGCCGCAAGCTTACGCAATCCAAAATGCAAGCCTGCACAAGTTGTTGTTGTTGTTGTTGTTGTTGTTGTAGGGTTTAATGCCATTTATCAGCACAAGAGAGGCTATACATGATGGCCAGTATTAATGGTAGAGGAAGAACCCGAGAAAACCCCAGAAAGAACCACTGACCCAAGAGAAGCTACTGGCAAGCTTTCTCACATGCCCACATTAGCCGAACCTGAGACTTGAACCCACGCAGAGGTGAGATGGCAGTGATCTGTAACGGTGAGCACTGTAGACCACTTGGCCACTCAGGGCCCCCAAGCCTGCACAAGCTTAAATTATGTAATGAACAAGTTTGCATGGATAAACAACACTTGCGCAAGCCATAGTTCTGTTAAGCTTAATTTGTGCAAGCTATTAAATTCAGTGGAAGCCTAGGTTCATTGCTATAAAAATATAGCCTACAAAAATGACATATACAGATCATTCAGGAATACTCTTCGTGATGATACAATTGTTGCAGTTACAATATAAAGGAGGTTATTGTGTAATATAATCTGAATAAACAGAAAACATGATACTCCAAAAAATTTTTATTGACTCTTAAGCAATCTCCGTGCAGTTGCACATTTCTGATTGATGATATCATTGAATACAGCATCATTTAGGCATGGTTCACCATTTGGCCTTTTGTAAATACACAGAACATATTGCTTCTCAGAAGACAAAACTACTGCTGGCAATGGAACAGATGCTTTGTCATCCTTCTTGTTATGTGCACTTTTGGCTCCAAGTGCACTGGATCTCGCCTGCCTATCTCTGGTGAAAAATGTATCCAGAAGAGCAATAACAAGTTTTCTTGGATTTCCATTTGCTTTATGATTGGCTTGGAACAGCTGGGCCTGGGTTAGGTAAACATCACAATCGGCCACAAGCTTTATCTTGGGATTTCCACTGCTCTGAAAAATAAGAAATGTAATAAAATGTACACTTAACAATAATTGCCAAACAAGCCTTCACCTTATACAAATTATTCTCACTGATTGGTGTTATTGTGTGCTTCATGGTAAAACTCCCACTTTTCAGGTTGGGTGACCACCATCAATACAGAATATTGCGTAAACTTTTCTTAAAAATTCAGGCATGTCAAAAAAAATTATTGCCTCTCATCTTTGGTCCCATTCAGCAAATTGAGAAATGTAAAATGATCTGTATACATCATTTTTGAAAATGAATAAAATATGAACTAATTATTTTTGGCACATTTTTTATTAAATGTAAGACCCCCTCCCCCCCAGTTGTTTTGTACACTTGAATACATAACAAAATGTCTATATTCACCATCTGTGATTCCTCCCATGTATTTATTGGTACTGATTCAGCACAGGAATCTTGTTCATCACGAGTGTTATCTTGCATCTGACTTTGGTCGCTAGTGTTCTCTGCCTGAAGTTCAGCTTGGCTAAATAGTAGTCGACATGGCTTGGGTCAAATTGGGGGCTGAACTTCAGTATGCAGGACAATCTGGAAAATGATTCCATATCATTAATCTTCTTCATGATTGTAAAATTACTCTTGGAAAAATGTAGCATACAAGATTTTTAATCCTCCTGTGACAAGATTATTGTATGGTCAGAGTTAAATTTGCTTCACAATATACTGGTAAATGTAAGCAGGCAAATCTTTCACTTCAAGAAAGTTATGATTTTCAATCAGATCTTATGCAAGTAGCTTACTCTGTGAAATGTACAGCTTGTCCTCATACTAAACCTGTGAAATATACAGTAGTCTAATGCTGCCAAGGGCTTTGCATTTGCCAAAAAGGGTGGAGGTTGGTGGCTTTAATTATGTCTCTTTGAAACCATGTGACTTTTTGCAAAATGTGCACCAAAATATGAGTGATTTAAGTGTTTGGATTTTTAATAAAGTATCGTTATGTGATGACTTGATACCTTGGGACAAAAACAGCAATTTTTTCAGCCATGAATGTTTTTGATGTCATTTTTTAAAAAACACTCTGTGTGTGGCTATAATTAGGAGTGCATTAAACAGGGTCAGCAAAGTATTTTACCTAAAAATGTAGCAAATGTAAATTAGTATGAACAGATAGATACCTACTTCATTGTCAGCTGTCAACCCAAAGCTTCTCTTGTCCTGTAATATAACAATGCTTTATGAAAAACATTGACTAATGTTTATTATGGATTAATTATTCAGTTCCTTGTATTTTTTACTTTGGAAAAGAGAACCTTTTCTCTACCTTTTTATTTATTTAAGTTTGTTAATCATGGATTTGGTATTCACATTATATATTGGTGCATTCACATTATATTGGTGCATTCACGTTATATTTTTCACATTAGTCCATTGCCTTAACTTAAACATTTTGAAAATGTTCTACCAAATCCTATTGAATCAATAATGTAAGTCTTACTATTAATGAAATAGAAGAATTATAACTGGCAGGAAAAGGAAATATGTAACAATTTCTTCCTCTCATTTACCTTACCTCCAATTAAAGGCCATGGAATGTTCTAATCTTCCTGATTTGGTCTGAATATCAGCTCACCATTCCCTGTATAAGAACTTGTGTACTTAGAGCTTTAACTGAATATGTCCCCACCAGTTATACTAACAACCATAAACTTATCACTGGGTAAAAATGACAATCAGATTAAAAATAAATCATATCCTACCTCAAGCGCACTGGTCAACTGCTTTAAGAGTTAATTTTTGTGGGTGTTGCTGCAGGTAAACATGGAAGAAATGAAATATGATCCTCTGCAGAGAAGAAATCCATAGAATTTGTCAAGTTTCACCCAAAAGTGCAGTTTTCTTTATGGCTAGAAATATTGTAATATGGAATAATTTGCCTTAAATAAATATCGGATCATTAACATACTTCAGTCTTCAATGAATGACCTGAAATATTTAAAAATTTACACTGCTCTTTTCTAAATACTACTTTAACAATGTAGAAGGCCAGGGCATTAGGTTTTAAATTACAATATCATTTGAATTTAACACCATTTTCAACACATGATAGACTATTAAATGGCAGTTATTGATGAAGGAAGAACCTGGTGAAAACCACCAACCCATGGCTGGGCATTAAATACTGATGCATTTAAAATTTCTATTAGCATATGTTATATCCCTAAATTATAAAATGAGTAAACAAATGTGTTAATTTGTTTTACCGGGTAGCATTGTTGCACCCAACTTAAGTATTTCTACTTCTTGTTTCAGCCTGGACACTTCTTCCTTTAATTGTCTGTTTTCATCTTCAAGCACTTGATTTATCAAGTGCATATCATTACATTGTTCTTGCCATGTTTGTAGCATCTGATAAGAATTACCAGGAGACCTGTAAAGATCTTCAAGAAAGGAATAATTCTGAGGAGGGATATATGGCTGAAATGCAGTGTTTGCCTCATATAAATCTCTGTCTGAATATGTTGTCAAGTCATATCTTGTTCTCTTGCCTAACTCTGCATTTTCATCTCCTGCCTCACTAAAAATTAACTATAATGCAACGTTATTCTTTGAAGTATCTGTGCTGAGTGTATTACTTGTTTCTCTCTCCAAATCTAGTGTGATTTTTCCTGCATGCTGATTTCTCTCATCTCTATGTGCATTTCCAATAGATACATGTGACTCAAAATCTGAAATGCCACCAAGACGTCTATTCAGTACTATCTCTTCTAACTGTCTGTTGACTGTCTCTGATTTGTTTCTAACTCTTTCTTCCTTCTTTTCTCTTCAAGTATTTCATTATCATTTGCTGTAGAATTTTTTGTCTTGTCCTCCTTCCTTTTTCTCTTGTCAGTTTTATCAGTTTCTGAAAACAAGGGCAAAATAGTCCTGACACAATGAACTGATTATTGATTAATTGCAATAACTTAAGGCCTTTAAGAGGAATATTTTATTATGATCTGGCCAATTTGAGAACCCTTTCCTAACCCACTGATGACTAACAACCATGTCCAAGTTTGAAAGAAAAGGGAGAAAATTATTGAGGCCAAACATAGGAAAATATATTTCAATAAATTATAGGCAGTAAATTCAACATTCTTCTTCTGACTCACCTGCTTTCAGAGCTTGTTTGAAGGTTCATGTCTATCAAAATTCTGACCAAGTTTTATGAAAATTGGATGAAAATGGTTTTTATGTAAATGAAGCAAAATATAACAAATCTCAGCAATTCAATTGCAGTGATTTGTTACATTGATTTAATATAATTGATGTATTAAGCTTCCTGCACTGGGATGTTTCACATTGCACCATCTCAGCCTGCAATTGTTGCCTGTCTTTCATCTTCTTTTCCAGATCTTTCATTGATTCTAAGAGAAACAAGAAAAATGTTATAGAATCGACAATGAAAATCATTGGTTTCACATAATCAAGTTAGTATTTTTCTCTTGGTATCTGATATGAGCTTTTATGATCCTGTTTGGGAAACTGGACCTTTCAAAAAACAACAAAAAATATATATGTATATATAGTTCTTTTAAATGCAGTCAGAGTATTGACAATTTAAAATTATTCTTAATTAAGAATCTAAAAGAATATCACGAAGCCACTTTATTCAGACTGCTAAATTCTGGAATGTTTGGGATTGAATTTAAAAAAATAAAAACATCTACTTGCATGACAGTTTTGTGATTCGGATAATTCTAAGTTTATATCTGGTGATCAGATCTGATAAAGTTCTATATCTGGTGATTGTAAAAAAGGTCATGAAATTGTAATATGGTTTGCCGATAATGGTTCCAAATACTGACACACTTTTGCAGCATAACATTTTTGAGCCATTAGAATGACATCACACCATACTTCCGTCCCTGTTGGCATCTCTTTTAGCAGAATATATAAAATAGCTCCAATGAGGTAATGTTTTGTATTCTGTAATGCAACTTCAAATTTAAATAAAATTTGTCAATTTCTACTTCTAATTTGTCTATTTCTACTTAAAACTTACCGCTGATCTCGACAATCACTCCTTTCCAAAGACCATACTTTGGCAAGTTGGTGGCTATTTCTTTTCTAGGAAAATATTCATTCCATGCAAGGCTTCCTATGTTCTCTCACTATATTTAGGCTATTCATGCTGGTCATATCATCATCCCAGTCAAACCAACTGTAAACAGTCAAATTTTGAGTCATTATGAAGGCTAATAGATATATTTTTCTAAAGAAATATTAAATGTTAGAGGAGTTCTTGCTAAAAAGCCATAGAGAGGCTTCAGAAGTACCTGGTATATAGGTGAAGTCAGGTTGTTCTTTTGTTTGCATCTTTGCAGGACATTTTCTCTATGACCATACGTAGGAAATATGCCAATTTTAGCATGAAATAAAATGCAAACAGTGACCTAACACCAGTATGAAAATGGTGGATGTTGTGTTTGAATGCTTCCTGTGAATTTATTTCAAATTAAATAATAAAGATGTGTTCAAACATAATAAAGATATGTTCATGTTTGAAAAATCAATGCAGTGTTGCCACTAGAAAAGCTCTTTATATTACATCACTTCAAAGCCAAATGTTGGCTGTATCATCTCAAGTATCCCAAGCTGATGCTAGTGATGTGGATTACCCCCTCCTCCACACAATGATGATGACTCGCTCGCTTTGCAGTTCTCAACTTGGCACCACTGGGGGCTGTATTAGAAGCCCCCTTTGCATAAACCATCACAAATGAACCTCCTGGTTCCTCAGTGCATTTTGTGGCAGAGTTGTCAAAGTTCTGTGAACTCTGGAAATGGGTTAAAGATTCCAGACCATAATGGGTTTCCTGGTATCTAAATGCAGAAAGTTCAGGGGAGCTTGATCAATACCATCATACTCCTAGCATCCCCAGTTATGGACCTTTAACTCACAAATAAAGAATATAGCAGGCCTGAAGAGGTGTCCTAGTGAGGTACTTTGGCAAGTGACATATATTTTGCCTTCCAATTCTCCACAAACATTATTTTCATATGAGATCATTTTTGAAGGCTCCCACACAGCACTTGCATACTCAGAAGAGTACACATTGTATATTTCTAGTGTTCTATTTTGTATAAGGAGTCAACTTTATAATTGAGCACAGCAGAAAGTTAGATGTAAGCTAGGTAAAACATGTTTTGGATAAACATGTAAATATATTTTTGGTTTTAATTTTGGTACAAATCCACTTGGAATTTGCCTATTTGTTTGAAGAACTAGAACCAAATCTAGGTTAGTATAGAAACATTATTTTTCTAAAAGTTTATTATAATTATTAAGAGGCAGAGGAATTAGTAGAATCTATGTTGTGATTTCACTGAGACAAGGAAATTCCAGTCTAGAGGTGACATTTTTTGTCTCCTGCAAGGTTCTACCATCAGGTACTATTATTTCCTCATTTTTTAATCCGTCAGTCAGTCTTAAAACACTATAAGAAAATCTAAATTATTCCAGTAGAATCATACTGTATCTGCCAATCTCACCAAGAACACAAAAATTTAACAGTTATAATTATAAATTGTTTGTATTGCACTAAGAGCATCACAAGTCACATACTATTGTTTTGTAAATACTGCACATTAATGAAGGAAGTGGCATGTCCAGTCAGTCTGAAGTACACAAATTCTACTTTTGAGAAATAAAGCAACAAAAAATTATTTAATAGCATTGCAATATTATCACATTTAATCAATGGATCTCATATGAAAATGACAAATAATTTTGTTCATATCATCATCATCATCATCATCATCATCATCATCATCATCAGTCCCTTAACCCAAGAGGTTGTCGGGGCACCACAGTTGACTTTGCAACCAATTCTCTCCATCTTTCCCTGTTCTCTACTGCCCTTTGGGAATCTCCAAATCCCATGCCTGTCCACTCCTTAATGTTGTCTTCCCACCTCTTTTTCTGTCTGCCTCTTCTTCTGCACCCTCGCACAGTGCCTTGCAAGATTGTTTTTGCCAGTCCAGATGATCTTGAGACATGACCATACCACTTCAGTTTGCACGTTTTTACAGTGGTCAAGAGGTCGTCATAAGATCCAGTGGCTCGTTGCATCCTGTTGTGGACTTCTTCGTTGGTTACATGGTCAATGTATGAGATGCCCAAGATCTTGCGGTAGCATCTCATTTCAAAGGTTTGAATCCTTCTTTGTAGATCTGATGTGAGCATCCATGTTTCACATGCATCCAGGAAGATATATATGACAATCGAGCGCATCAGCTTTATTTTGGAACCAAAAGCAATGTTGGTATCTTTCCATATTGGTCTCAACCTTGTTATTGTTGCTGTTGTCTGGGCAATCCAGCAAAGTAGTTCTGGTTTGGAGCCCTCGTCTGTGATAATTGATCCCAAGTACTTAAAGCTTGTGACTCTTTCTAGCTTCTGTCCACTGACCTTTATTTCTGCACTGATGCCATTGGTGTTGTTTGTCATCAGTTTGTTTTTTTCGGCGCTAATCTCCATACCATATGCTGTGGAAGTTGTGTCGAGGCATTCAACCAAGTCATCCAGTTCTTTTTCATCTCCTGCTAAACCTTCAATATCATCTGCAAAGCGAAGGTTTGTGATTGTTCTTCCTCTGATGTTGACAGTGCCATTGTGGTCATGCAAAGCATCCTCCATGATCCTTTCCAGGAAAATATTGAAGAGTGTAGGTGACAGTATACATCCCTGTCTGACTCCAACTGTTATTCGAAACCAATCTCCTCTGCTGCCATTGATGAGGACAGCACTGGTGGCTTTGTCATAGAAGTGCTCAAGAACCTGCACTAGGTTTGAGCTGATGTTGTACTTCCTCATAGTTGCCCATAAGGCTGCATGCCATACCCTATCAAAGGCCTTTTTGAAATCTATAAAGATGTGGTATAGATTCTGCTGGTGCTTAAGGTATTTCTCGCAAAGGAGTCTGAGATTGAAGATTTGTTCTGTGGTGCTCCTTCCTGCTCGGAAGCCTGCCTGCCCTTCAGCAATAATTTTCTCTGCTTGAGGTTTTAATCTGTTGAGAATTATCTTCAGCATGACTTTGCTCGGGTGACAGATCAAACTGATGGTTCTGTGGTTTTGGCATAGCTGTAGGTTTCCTTTCTTGGGGAGCACGATGACCAAGGACTGAGTCCATGTGGTGGGCCATTTTCCTGTCTGCCATATCTTGTTGCAGATTGTTGTTAGGACTGTGATTATCTCTTCTCCTCCTGCTTGAATGAGCTCTACTGCTATGTTGTCAATGCCGGCTGACTTTCCTTTCTTTTCCTTTTATTCATATGGAACATTTTAAATATTTTAAAAAGTTTATAAGGATAACTATTAGCTGTTGAAAAAGTAGTTTGTACAAGTGCTGTGGCTAGTGCTCGGACCCTGTGCTTGAGCCAACTGGACAGAGATAAGAAAATAAGGTTAGCAAATCAGCCACATTCTTTTTTGTATGGGTGAGGTCTGTCAGGCACCTAATAGCACAAACAGTCCTGCAGTTTTGATGGATTGCCATGCATCTAAGTAAATCATCACCTGAAGATGCACATATCAATGGCTTTTGATAGATTATGACCCTTTTCATCTTGTAGCAGTATATGATACAGTTTTGTTAGCACAAATAGTGCAGAAGTTTATGAAGGAATGTCCTGAGACCTGGTAAATACAGTAAAACCTGTCTTGAGAGACCACTGCTATGAGAGACCACCTGTCTTGAGAGACCAGGTTCTTCATGTACAGATTTATTGATTATATAGTATTATGACCTGTTATGAGAGACCACCTGTCATGAGAGACCATTATGTTTTGGCAAAAGGGGTGGTCTTTCAAGACAGGTTCCACTGTAGTATGGTCATAACTTCAATATGCACATATCGACAAATCACTTTGCTCCCTCAATTTTTGTTAGAGTTATTGCACTCTTTTTCTTGTATCTTAATGCAGTGTATGACACAATCTTGTTAGTGCAACTAATCCAGCAGTGTTTTTATGGATTACCTTGGTAAATATTATGGTCTTTGCCCGAAAATGTATATATTGATTAATCACTTTGCTTCCACAATTTTTCTTTTTAGTTAATTGCCCTTTTTGTTTTGTGGCTTTATGCAGTGCATGACACATTCTTGTTAACACTACAAATTCCACAGTTTGTCTTGCATTTCTTTTAGAGATACTCTGTAATGTGGTATATATTATGATTGTCATCCAAAGATGCACATGCTGACTAGATCTGTGCTCTGGTAATCTTTTTGTTAGAGTTATTGTCCATTTTGACTGGCATGCAGTGTACAATAGAATTTTGTGCATGGAACTATTTTTGCAGTCTCCAGTGGATTGCTGTGAAACTTATGACCTATTATGGTCATCATCAAAAGATATGGATGTTGACAAATCAATGTTGTTACGAGTCTATGCTTTTAAAATAAGTAACAGAAAAGAGTGAAAGAAAACAAGCTTTGTAAAATTTAACAAATAATTTAATTCCCTAGAATACAAAGTGAAAATGAGAAAAAAGAACTTACGGTATTGCAAATTAAATCCCAAATTAATTCCCAAATTACATACACAAGTCCTAATAATTTAAAATCCTGAATAAAACTCTGTACAAGTCCCAAAGAGATCCAAAACTGAAGGCAATGATGTGTCTGTTATAACTTATGGAGTGCTGATGTGTCAACAGTCTTTTGTTGAATCACAGTAATACAATTCCAGGTTTGAATTAAGTATAAATTCCAGTGAATGTCTCTATCCAAGAATTTTATCAGAGCACTTTTTTATTTCCAGAGAAAATAATCACTTGAATTCAAAAATTTGAACAAATAAAATTCAGCCCAGACTAGTCACAACATAATACAACTTGAAGGTGCTAGATGTTAAAGCACAAATGACCAAGTCCTCACAATTACAAGACTATATAGTTCTCTACTTGACCTCAGGTCACAATTAGCATTTTCTAAAACAAAACAGTACCTAATGGAAAATAACCTTCTAAAATGATCTAATGAGCCTTGTTTACTTACAACACAATAACCTGTAAAATTCACTTAGGAAATTCCAAAACCCTGACCCAAATAAACATATTTACTCTTCTTTACCTGAATAATAATCATGATACTAAGCCCATACACATAGAGAATAATTTAGCTATGTATTAGTTGTTGACATTACAATGAAATTAAAAACAAAAAAATTAAAAAGTCAACCAGGTCAAGCAGAAATGAACTCAATTTTGGACAAGGTCAAGCCCAACATACAATGTTACATTACAATGGCAAGTAATGAAATAATTTTTTTTTTTTAAAACTAACAAACAAACAATTAAATATACATAACAATGTACTCAGAGTATTTTCATAAGCTAATATAGATTCACTTTCATCATTGGATAGGGAGGCTGGGTTATATTTACATGAACAAATTTGCTCACCATTGTACTAGTTATATATGTAGATTACACTCTCTATGCTCATGTTGTGCTTTAATGCTCAGTTAGATTAAACTTACACCACTCTAGGTATTAACAGGTATAATTACATTATGCCCACTTGATACTTAAAATGTATTCTTAATGGTCAGTTTTCAGTTGGAGTAGATGCATGATTTTGTGCCCATCGGCCATCAATTATTCTATTGTTGTTTGTTATAGTGTGGCAGATCTTTTCCTAGTCAGACTGGTTTGTGTTAATATGCATTCCCTCTTTTGCAGTTCATGAAAGGAAAGGAAAACCAGTCTGTTTTCTACATACTTACATTTACTTGTGAGAAATGTAATCATTAGCTCGGTAGCAAAATCCTAATGAATTGTTTTTAGTACAATCAGAGAGTGAGATATATTGTACATTAAAAGCAAAGTGAAGATCAATCCTGGCCAGAGAATGATAATTTCCATTAGTTTTCATGCAAGGCACAGAAAGATAGGCAGTAGTGATTGTAATCTCTCATTTCAAGCAGCTGAGGTTCTCTTGTTGCCCACCAAACCAGCCAACAAACCACTACCTACCACCCACACTCCCAACCACTCAAAATTTCAGAATTACCAGTACATGTATCCAGAAAACTTGGAAATGGATCAACCCATTTTCCCCCAAAATAAGGGCCAAATGGGTCAAACTGTGTTCGGGTGGATGCTGGCTAAACAAAATCCTTAATGTCACCCTTGTGTGTGTAATTATACCAATCATTTTCTCTATAAAGTTTACTTTGATTTCTGTCTTGCACAAGTTACTTCAGTTTTTTCTTTTTTTCTTTATTTCACCAGAATATACAGGGTGCAAATGGAAATCTTAGAAAAACACCCACCAGAACAACAGGAAAATTTTTCAAATCCTCACCTAAAGACAGAATGAAGAAGGAAAAAGAGGATCTTTCTTGGTTTGAGATGGACTCTGTTTTTGGTTTTGGACCAGAGGACTGATCATTCACTATTTACGTGATGTTATTGACAGATAATCTACGATTGGAGCATTATAAAAAAAAATAAATGATTATCCACAACTAATAAATATTGAAATGTTAATCACAATATTTTTATGTTTGTACTGTTGTATGTAAAGTCTTATTTTTTACATAAAGTTAAAATTTTTGAGTTTTCACAATACTGGGGATGTGTAATTTTTTGTAAGCTTATATTTTGGATTTCTCTTAACCAAAATTATGGATTGTTACCATATTTCCTATGTCAGGAAGACACCCTATCTACTCTCTTGCTTTCTCTCTTTCTCAAAATATATGTATATTTTATATATCATGATCCTGAATTCGTTGTACATGAATTAGCCAGACATGACTGACCAATTAAAGATTTTGACCCTCACATACTGTGATCAACAGGAGAAGATCATGGGATGATGTCTAGTGTGTCACTCTGCTAAATTGCCTTTGATTTATTTATTTAATGAAGTGTCAAATCTTAATGAAGTAAAATTCAAAGGTGATTGGGTTTACACATTGATTCTTTTTTGGACAATCAATACATGAGTAGTTGACTAGGTTTGCTACAGCCTAACTGCTTCAGGGCTATGCTTGGTCAAAGTCAGCTGTTAAATAGAGGTAGAGAAGAGCAGCTTGGTTCTTTATGGAAAAATAGGGCAGTAAATATATTTATTACTACTCACCATCAGTTCCACAACTGGAATAAAAATATAAATTGAACTATCACCCCAAGGTCTATGTCATAGACATTACAGTAATCAGTCAATACCACCTTGTGTCTTTTCAACGATGTGGCAGTGTGGCAGCACAGATGAGACCTTTTGAATAAAATATGTATAGCAGAGCCCCACAATTAAGAGGAAAGATTCTAGTAACAACAGTAAATCTTTATTAATATCCTCTAACACATGTTTGAAATAAAACTTCACTGTCAGAGTTGACCAGAAATGCCCATCACTTAAACATTATATAGTTTCTATGTAGTATGTATGCTTGTAGTCAAAATATAAATGTTTCAAGCAGTAGAATGGCATAAAATGCTGTTGTTAGGTGAACTTCTATTGCATAATTTTCCTGAATTTTTTTAATAGTTTAAACAAAAGTAGAGTAATGTGGAAGATGAATCTAAACAAAAGCAACAGATAATCCAGAGAAAATGACAAATTTTCTGATACTTTGTAATAATTAAGAATGTTGATGTTTTCTTATTTGTTTCATATTTATATACTCCTTTGAATATTTTTCTAATAATTTTCACAAAATATTGGATAACCATATTAGTTTTTCGGGAAAAATGTCCAACAAGAGCCATCAGAATTTTTGGATCCCTGATGCGTGTGTATATTTATATGTAGGCATTTAGGTTTAGGCAGCAACAGGAGCAGGGGTAAGGGGTGAGTTATGTGGCAGGGCTGGAGGTGGAGGGGATAATGTGACCATATTAAAGTTAGTGAGTTGTCTGGGTGCGAGTTTCAAGGGAGCAGTATAGGTAAAATCAGCATGATATATAGAGTTTGGGAGATGGTGTACCTATGTTGTATTCTTGTGGTATTACATAAGAATACTTCATGAAATGGTCAGATGTTAACCTATTTACAACAGATAAGCAATTATGTCAGGCCCACCTGGAGTTGGTGTTTCTTAACTTTCTGTCATTTTTATGCATGAAACATCAAACTTCTGTGCTGCATCTGTGTCATGCATTTTTTCTCATGAATGTTGAGCTTCCAGTGCTAGGTGCTCTAAATGGAATAGGTACATTTTTAATCCCCTTGAAAATTGAAAATATTATATCATGGCATCATCTGCCTAGTCTGACACTTTGTCCAACATTGTAACGAAAGTGTTTCTTCTTACCAGTTTCTGCTTTGAGGAATGTACATGTTCATTACACCCCTTGTGGTCAGTTACGGCTAATTTTCAAAAATTCTAAATATCTTGACAGTCAGAATTGTTCTTCTGCTTGTTCTTTTGACATAACTCACCAAATAGTGTTCTGTTTCATCTCAGATATGAGAACTATAGCTTTTGCATAAATCCCCATTTATTTGTACCCCCCGACCGATTTCAGTAAGAAAAATCTTTAATGTGATAAAATGTACAGAACTTATTCATTTCATTCATTGATTTATAATTTCTAACCTGGCTGTGACCAGGGGACCTTAACACTGTCATTGTCTGTGTGTTTCATGCTTAACAGAGTTTCCATACTAACATGGTGCCATATTGCATACACTATGAGTCTATTTTCCTCAGACAACAGAGTGACATAGTTCATGCTATTTGGTAACTGCCAGATAAGTCTATAAATTACCATGGAGTTGAGAGTTACATCCCTTTACACACATGTACATAGAAATTACATCACTTGTTAAATCGACATGAAAGGCAAATTTGTAGTTATCATTCTTTTCATTTGCTTGATTTGACATTGACAATATTGGAAGCAGATGATATAGCTTTTACCTTCTGTGTGCATTCATGTGTAGTTGTGTATCCACCCTTTCACTAAAAATGGACATGTCCACGAATTGGAAATGACCTTTGAACCTGGTCATCTTCGACACTGAAAACTTCCGTTTGGTATGAAATGCACAGACAATAACAGTGTTAGAGGCCTCCTTGGTCATAATCAGATTTGAAATTATAAATCAGTGAATGAACTAAGTTCTGTGCATTTTTATCTCATATATACTTTTAATTTTTGGAATCAGTAAACAAACGGGGAGGTATAATAAGACTTGAGTTCAACCATTTGCTGTTGAAACTTCTTTACCTTTTTTTTAATTAAAATCTTCATCGCCATTGCCTCGCTTCTCATACTCATTATGGTTAATGCTATCAACAATAACTCCAGCAAAAACGATTGTGCTATGTCTTTCCTGTTAAGCAAATAATTGTTAAATACTTAATCAGTGGTGATTTACAATATTAAATTTGCTTTATTGGCTGATTTTTCTACTGACTGACCAGTTAACAAAACTCAAATAGATGGTTTATTTACTTGATTCATCGTTAATTTCATATTGTTCTCTGCATTTTAATTTTCTTTGAAACAAAGTCACAAAGATATTTTATTGTTTTAGCCATGCCAACAAATTAAAGTGGATATTCTGTTTGATGCTTGACAGAATGCATAGCAGTATAGGTGGACAATTCAAGGATGACATTTAATCTGTTTGGTTGGTGGAAATGTGAAGCTTGTTTTGTCAGATAAGAGGTTTGAAATTGTTTTATTTTACAGTTGTGAAGTTAAATATAAGAAGAGAAAAAAGATTTATGTTCCTAACTACAAATGTCCAACAGGTGCATTATGTTCTCAGTAAGGTTGTCATTGCTTATACAAGGGTTTCCAGAGGATATATACCTATGAAGTAAAGTAGAGTAGTTATTTTGCTACTTTTTATTAGTTAATGAATTGATTAAATTTATCAGATTTTCAGTATGTGTGTGTGATTTGGATTTTTAATGTAGCTTTAACAATTTTTCAGCCATATCGCTATGATGTCTGCATTATGACAGTGTATTGTGATGTCTAGCACTGGGGCATCATGTCCCATTCAGTCACATGATCCTGACACCAGGCCTACCTGTTTCATTAGTCTTAGTTATCTTGACACTTTTAAAAGAGGTGGGGAGATTCATGGCTGGGATTTATTTCAAAGTTAAAAAGTTTTGACAAAAAAATGAAGAGGCTGAGGTATATTGAAGCAGGAGCTGTAAGACTGCATTTTTATAAAACTTTTGTTTAGTAATGTAACCTCAGTTGTTTGTTTTACATGAATGCTTTGGTCAACCAAGAAGAATTTTTATATCTTTGGACAATATAATGACTAGAAAAGAATACATATTGCTATTTTTTAAGTCTTAAGAGTATCTTTTAAACTGTATAATTACAGCAAAGTTCTAACTCTAAAACTCATTTTTATACTTAAAACTGCACAGTGCAACAGAAAGCCATATTTATGCCTAATAATTACCAACCTGCAGTACAGTGATACTGTTAAAATTATTTTGTTATAATAACATTATATGTTCTCTCATTTCCAGAGTACAATTCTAGCATTATATGTTCTCTCATTTCCAGAGTACAGTTCTTTTATCATTCATGTGAGACATTTTAGTACTTTTGATCCATGTTCTGGATATTTTAACATTAGAAGAGATGTGTTTGATCACTGTAAATATTTAAAACATATGCTAATATGTACATACTTTTTATGTCGGCATGATTACCTGACAGTTGTGTTTGTTAAAACTTTACAGCTTCATATTTATTGTTAGGTTAAAAAATCACATCAGCCTCAAAGAATAGTCTATGATAATATTTAAAAGTTACTTAATGTTTGTTATTGTTATGTGTTGATGAAATAAATCTTAAACATGTGCACAATTCATATTTTTATGTTCCAAAGATCTCTGTAAATGTGTGTTTAAAGTTTAATTAAAAAAATTTACTGTACATCTATCTTGAATGGCTCAGCCTTGAACTCTGGTCTAGCAGCAATAGTGATAAAATTGGTTTTGGTTTGATGGAGAATATACTTTGAATATAAACTCTGCATTTTCATTCACCTCCTTTTCCTTGTGAAAACTGTTTAGTCACTTTGATCCAAGGAATGCAAGTCAGTAGTAGAAAAATTCAAATCAGGACGAAAGAAACAGTAATGTCAAAGTTAGCTATCTAGGACCCTTTATTGTCATTTCTGCTAGATCAAGAATCAAGGTACATGTGTTCCAATAAATAATTAAGTCTTTATTTGGTAAACTGAGTATAGTCTGTACATGACCTGGCTATGATATTCCATAATTGATCCAAGCAAGCCATTTTCTTTTTAAGTCAAGGGGACAACAGTCATCAGATTTAATGAAATATATACCTGTACATGTATTTTTAATGCCAGATGTTCTGTTTTCAAATACTATATTTGCATCTTCTGATGCATCATTTAAAAGCCAATTCTCTAGTGGTAATGTCCAAGGAGTGCCTATCTGCTTAGAAAACTTTTCTTGATGTATAGCCTGTCAATTTAAAATGTCACTGTGACTAACGAAAACAAATTAGTTTCCTTGCAATAGCATGATTTCGTACTTCAAAAATCTCCACCAAACTTTGCAAGGGAGCTGTTCATTAGAAGACAAAAGGACCAGATCAATTTTTAGTTGAAAAGGTCAAAGGTCAGTATCACCATAATATGAAATATGATTGTGCGCAACAAGTTAAGTTCTGTTAATATACTTTCATTATAACATATAAATATGTTATCCCTAATAATACAAAGAACTCTTGATTAGTTTTACTTCAAATGGTCAAGGTCACTGCATTTTGGACAGATACCTGAGTTCTACTGAATACGTGTATACTGTTGCAAAACTCCACACTGTAGTTTGCCCTTGACAAGACAAAAAAAAAAAACCTCATGATTTCCAAAATAATTGTGAAGGTCAAGAGCACACTGACCCTGAACAAGAGGGGGTAGCACTCTAATTTGTCTTGAGTATTTTCTGATCCAGTTTTTATAATACTTGGTTATATTCTTCTGTCCTCAAGATCTTGGTAAAGTTTGATAATTAGTGACATACATGCTGATACTGCATCTGACTGAACTTGTTATCATTAGCCTAATTTTTTATTTGATTTTGATCAGACTTGGAATAGACTTCTAAGACAATTAACATCAGAATCTCAGACCAAAGTGATGATGAGCTAGATCCACACATAATAATGAGGAGATCTTTTATCTGTTTGGCTGTTCTGATCGTGGAGACCTTATTTCTGATCCATCTTTAATGAAACATGGAATATATGATTATATCGTTAAGATCTTGGACAACTTCAATAATGAGCTAGGTCATTGCATATTAATTAGGGACTATTTCTGATCTGATTTTAAGTAAACTTTGTAAGTAGAAATAAATCATCAAGATTTTAGATGTTACAATTACTATTTTCATCACGAGATTAAGAATATATATATATATATATATATATATATATATATATATATATATATACCACACCCTTTCACATTATTATCAGTATCAAACACCATCATCATCAGTAACAGCACTAACAGTAACAGACTCTGTGGTCTTAAACTAAGTAACAGAAGATAGCAATAACCAACAAGTTTTGTACAATTCAACGAAGAATTTATTTCTCTAGAATACAAAGTGAAAATTTAAAGAGAACTTACAGTATGGTGAATTAAATCCCAAATAGTCCTACAAGTTCTATCACAAGTCCAAATGTATGATGTTCCAATTAAATTTCTGTGGTGCTCCAAATAAGTTCCAATATTGACTGTGTTGATGTGCATGTAGTCTCGCATGTGCCAATGTGTCAATGGCCTGGAATGTGGTGATGTGGCGCAATAATATAATTCAAAATGTCCTTGTCTGAATACACTATAATTCCAAATTTATGGTTTAGTACAAAAATATTATGGAGCACTTTGTAATGTCTGTGAATAATAATTAGAATAAACAAGTCCAACCAAATTAAAAACAGAACACAACAATAAGATTGATTCTGCTTCACATGTTAAGGAAAGAATGAATAAATAAGATTATATACCTCTCTACTTGACCTAGGTTGGAATTACCATTTTCTTGGAATACTCTGTCAACTTAATGGAAAATGTCCATTCTGGAAGATTCTAAGGTCATAATCAAGACTCTATCTATAACTCAAACCGAAAGAAGCGTATTTATTATTAATAATCATCTGAATCATGGAGCAGTATTAGTTATGTATTATGTTGTTTACAAAATTAATGTCACTGGTCAATTAACTTGATTTTGGACAAGGGTGAGGTACAAAATACTGACATAATCGTGGAGAAAAGCCAACAAACAATACAAAATTAAATATATATAACAGCATTAACGACATTTAAAATATTGCTCGCCTCCCCAAATAAAATTAACAAGAAGAATAATTTCAAGAAAAAGAACGATCACCTCCCTTTTCCTCGCACTGTTTTCTTATCATCGGTTTTGTTGACATCTTTGCCATTAGCAGTTGATACAAAGTTCACATTTATATTAGAAA
The DNA here is from genome assembly GCA_016617855.1 of Megalonaias nervosa. NCBI lineage: Eukaryota > Metazoa > Mollusca > Bivalvia > Unionida > Unionidae > Megalonaias > Megalonaias nervosa. The sequence goes on along the minus strand of JAECUM010021639.1, from coordinate 2,336 downwards.
TCCTATTAGACGTATAAGCTTTAATAGTTTTGAGATTTAAATACTAAGTGCAAAGTCATAGACATTGAACAAGAACTCGGTGAAATGTTCCTATCAAAATAGAAAAATACGAGCCAAATCTACATTAAGCATAAGTCAAATAAAAGATATCCATTAATGCAACGAAATAAACGTTGTTGTTGTTGTAGGGTTTAACGCCATTTTACAGCACAAGATAGACTATACATGGCGGCCAGTATTAATGGTGGAGGAAGAACCCAGGAAAACCCCGGAAAGAACCACCAACCCACGAGAAGCTACTGGCAAGCTTTCTCACATACCCACATTGGCAGAACCCGAGACTCGAACCCACGCAGACAGAGGTGAGATGGCAGTGAGCCGTAATGGTGAGCGCTTTAGACCACTCGGCTACTCGGCCTCGAAAGAAAGGTAGAATTCCAGAACGCCAACATTTATAACAATGTCCCTATTTCGAAGTAATACATGCACGCACGGTATTGATGTTCCGAATTCTCGAGGGTGGTACCTTGTTCAATTATGAGCAAGTGCTCGTAGCTCTATTTCACAAAGACAGATAGCCAGTGATGGAAAAAATTCAAGCACCTTTCTTAGGCAATATATATATTTCACAAACTGTATTCTTGAAGGTATTAGGGTTGATCTGATTTAGGTAACGATAAAATACCCAGAGGTTGCGTTGCATGTTCAGTCTTTTCGTTAAATTACAAACCAAGCTACAACGGTTCACATGGGGCTTGGTTAATGACTTTAAAAAACAAGATTCTATCTGAGCGTAAGAAAGCAGGAGACAGGTCACTGGAACCCAAAACACTAGACAAGAGAGTCAAGGTGACAGGAACTCGATAGCCCTTGAGAGTGGATATTTCAACGTCTTTAGGAACAGAAGGAAATCAGCAATGAAGTTGGGAGGAGGAGCAGAGAGGATCAACGTGTTCATACTGCAACAAACGCAGAAGATTTTCCACCAGGCATCATAGACCTTGGAAGTAGAAGCTCTCTTATCCTGAATGATGCAACTGACAACTCGGTTCAAGAACCTGTTCTAGAAGAGAGAACTCTTTAGAAGAGCCAGGTAAGAAGCTGGAGACTGTGTGGGCTGTTGTTGAGGAGGGCTCCTTGGTGTAGCGACAGAGATCCCTCCTGTGAAGTAGAGACCTGGGTCGATCGATCAACAGGTCAAGGAGATCGATGGACCATGATCACTATGGCTACAATGATGGCGATGAGAATGATCCGAGCAGAGACGTTCGGACTCGTTGCAGAACTTGTCGTTGAAGTCGGATGGGTTGGAAGGCATATGCAAATAGGCGATCCCACTGGAAGCTGAATGTATCGACTACCCGTGCTGTCTGATCCGAGACAGACACGTAAAAAAGGGAAGTTGTTGTTGAGCTTGGTCGCAAACACGTCCACTAGAGGGCTTCCCCAGAGGGAAAAGAGGGACTGAGTGATGAAGAGACCATTCCGTGAGGAAGGCTCTGTCTCTTCTGGATAAACTGTCCGTTAATACGTTTATCTTGCCCGGAATGTGGCGAACTTGGATTGTGATATTCTCTGAGGTTGCCCAGATGACTAGTTCCAGACCTCCACGCAAAGAGAAGGGGCATGTGTGCCCCTTTGACGTCGTAGATAGGCTAAGACGGACTTGTGGGATGAGACCATGACACATCGGCCCCTTATTATGCCGACGCACCCTCACAGTGCTAGAAATACTGCTTTCATTTCTTAATTGTTTGATGTGAACGGACAATTCTGCACGAGTTCAAAACCCGTGGAAAATTATGCCCTCAAGCTCTGAATGATGCCCCAACCGGAATCTGATGCATCGGCGAGCAGATAGGAGTTGAGATCGGGTGCGTGCATGGGAACCCCCCATCAAGAATCTATCTCAATTCATCCACCAAGCAAATTGTGGTGAAACAACGGTCCTAGGTGAATTGAGGTTGACCTAGACTCTGTGAGGGCTTACAACTTCCAAGAAGAAGGAAATGTAGAGGACGAATGTGGCAATCAAAATTCCGAGTAGAGAAAGATAAAGGCGGGCAGACAATACAATTTGCTCGTAGCCTCTCTAGGAGAGTCAGGATTCGATCTACCCGATCCAGAAGAACCCGGACGAAGTTTTAGTTGCGAGAAAGCTAATCGACACATAAACAGGAACTTGTGATGGAACAAGTTCAGACTTTCAGGTTGGGTGAGAGACCCAACTGAGTTAAGATGAACCAAGCGTGGAACAGATCCTGATGAAGGGATTGAACTTGTACACTGTTGATGAGCCAGCCGTCGAAAACCCGAGAATCAATGTTCCTGTATTC
>JAECUM010021638.1:0-25632 GCA_016617855.1 Megalonaias nervosa | reverse complement strand
TATTGGACATCTGACGCAGTTTGGTAGGAATTTCAGAGAAAATATTAGACAAAAGTTAATTTAAGCAATGAAATAATTACCATTAGGTGAAAGCCGGAAACAATCATTTAAATTAATGCATGTACCAGCAGATGTTTTAGCTACAGCGAAAACAATGTATGTTTCATCAAATCCTCTTTACAAAATATCAAATTCGGTAAGAAGTGCTGTATTCCCAATCAAACCTCCTCCTATATCTTCCCTTTTCCTATATCTACCAAGCTAAACTAAGTCCACCTCCTCCCTTTCTCCAGATGAATCATTTTGGCCTATTAAACAATACCTTGAAAAACAAAGCCAATTGTTTGTTTTGAGGTATACAAAACTATAGCATATAAATAACTGATATTTTTGATTACATAATAAGCTGGTTATTCCGGTGCTTCTTTTTTAGCTCAGCGCGTTATTTTCCTTGATTTAGCACAATTAACTCCTTAATTACACTTTTTATCAAAGGTGTAAAAATAGCAAATTTTCTTGGATATTTTTTTACAAGTTTCTCAACTGTTAGGAAACATCATGTCAAAGACAACATTGACAGGAGGCACAGAAGCATTGGCAGACATTATGAACAAGTCTTCAGAAATATCATCGTCATCATCATCGCCTTTCTCTATACAGTGACTTATGACCTCAATATATATTTTTATGTTACTGTCACAAATTGCTTGTCTAGATTTGCAATACCGCTATTGATTACCTCAGTATTTATGGAAGGGTTTGTGCCCAATTTAAAGGAGTCGCTGGATTACTGTAAATTGTTATTGCATCCAACAATATTAATGACTTTTATAACCATGCCACAGGGTAGCAAATAGATATAGTTACCATCCACAGCATTGTCGGATTTCACTTTTCAATCTGTTATATATTGTTTAAATTGTACTCTGATCTTTTCATTTTTATAGTAACTTTGCTCTACTAATAAAACAACTGCAATAATTTCATAAAATTGTTTCTGACAAAACAGGCTGTGTAATAAATGTTCTGTTTGTACCTGTGTACCTCAACTACAGATTGTATCAAACCTCATTCTTTGATCCACTCTAGCTATTCCCTCATGTTAATTTCCAATTTTATCTGGAAGAAAGAAGTAAGTTCAGCCAGTGGGTTCTTCTTTGTCTGCTCCAGAATACATTTCATCAGTGAACAGTTTTCCCCCGGTATTGAACAGTAGCTAATCAAGCATTATAGTTTACGTTTATGAGCAGCTAATACATCAGCAGTTGGACAATAAATGTCTATCAGTTGAATTCTTTCTGCCTAAATTTATTTCAATATTGAACAATTGAAATGTTGTGTGTTATGTGTATTTAATTTAATTGTTTGTCAGTTAGCTTTCTTTATTATTATTTTAATTTCATTACATGCTATTGTAATGTAACATTGTCCAAAACTGAGTTCATTTCTCTTTGACCCAAATTGATTTTTTTTAAATTTTATTCTGTGTAAACAACTAATACATAGCTAAATTATTCTCTATGTTTATGGGGTTAAAATCATTATTATTATTAATAGAAGTAAATATGTTTATTTGGGTCTAAGTCTAGGTTTTGGAATTTCTTAAGTGAATTTTACATAATCCAGGTTATGGTTTGTATTTTGTTAACATTAGGATCATTCTAAAAGGTTATTTTCCATTAGGTATTTTTTTTAGAAAATGCTAATCGTGACCTGAGGTCAAGTAGAAAACTATATAATCTTGTAACTAAGAGAATTTCTTCTGTCGTGCTTTAAGACTTAGCACTTTAATTTGTATTATATGTTGTGTCCAGTATTTCAAATTTGGGCAGGAAATTTTATTTCTTAAAATTATTGAATTCAAGCGATTATTTTCTCTGGAAATACAAAAGTGCTCTGATAAAATTCTTGGATAGTGACATTCACTTGAATTTATAGTGAATTCAAGCCTGGAATTATATTACTGTGATTCAACAAAAGACTGTGGACACATCAACACTTTATAAGCTACCATAGATATATCATCGCCTTCAGTTTTTGGGATTTATTCTGGACTTTTACTGAATTTTATTCAGGACTTTAAATTACTAGGACTTGTATCTGTAATTCCTGGATTATTTTGGGATTTAATTCGTAATACCGTAAGTTCTTTTTTCTCATTTTCACTTTGTATTCTAGGGAACTATACCATTTGTTGAATTTTTCAAAGATTGTTGCCTTTCACTATTTTCTGTTACTTATTGTAAGAGACTAGTCTCGTGACATAGGAAAATAAGTGTTTCGACCTGTTTTCTTTATGATTTAGTATCATAATTCATATTTAATGTCACATGAGCGGGACTGGAAGGACTTTGTACCAGGATGCTTTGTCAGAGGGCTTTGCACAAAGATGTTTTATGTTATTGTTGAACAATTTTTTGTGGATTGTTTTCAACGGCGCTGTTTAAATATGGTTATATGGTAGAAAATTGACATCACTAGCCTTCAAATCTGGACGTTTTCTCTCAGATTTGGTCAAATTGTCTTGAGCGGGTTGTGAGAAGAAGCCATTGATGTCGTTTTCTATCTTTAGTAACATCAGCCATATTTGATGAATAATCAGCATTTTAAAGCTCTTTATGCCAAAACGCTTTAATCAAATTAGCTGTGAACAGATTTTTTAAGGCTTTGTGTTTTAGCAATGATTGACATATCTGAGGGTGCAACGGCACAGTTTTCACAAACCCATAGAAGAAAACCTTTCTTACCATGTAATTTCAGTCTAAGTTGATCAAATTCTATTGAGTGGTTTTGATTGTTGTCGTAGAGTTTTACGCCATTTTTCAGCACAAGATAGGCTATACATGGCGGCCAGTATAAATGGTGGAAGAAGTACCCGTGAAAACCCCGGAAAGAACCACCCACCCACGAGAAGCTACTGGCAAGCTTTCTCACATACCCACATTGGCCGAATCTGAAACTCGAACTCAAGCAGACAGAGGTGAGATGGCAGTGATCCATAACTGTGAGCGCTTTAGACCACTCAGCCACTCGGGACCGGAGTGGCTTTTGTGATGAAGTCATTTATTTATTTTTTTATTATTAGTAATAACATATTTGATCGCAAAGTGACATCATTTGTACGTTTTCAAAGCACTTAATGCCATGATGTGTTTGGTTAATGTTGGCCAAACTCTGCTGAGTGAATGTCAAGAACAAGTTAAAATGTTTCTATTTGTACAAAGGCCGATCATATTTAAAGTCCAATTTAGGAATAATTTTGAAAGCCTTCATTAATCAAGATGCGAACTGCCAAATTTGTTACCATTCTGTTGAGCAATGTTTGAGAACACGTCGTTTAGATTTTTCTCCAGTTTTAGTAACGGCGGCCATTTTCAATGGTGGATCGGCATCGCATGTGTTGGACGCAGTACGGTTGACGCACGACTGACAGAGGACCATATCATACGCTCTCTTAGCCTTACGTCCAGGTGAGCTAATAATTAAATCATTTCGCGAAGTTCATATCGAATTCTTTGCAAATTTGGAATAATGCAACATTGAGGTTCCTTTTTTGTGGAGGATATGGCACTGACGCTTGAACATATATTCTTGCAAAATACAAAAGCTATTAGGAAATCGTACGCTGCATTTACTGGAAATACGATCAAGTGGCAAGTAATTAGCAATATAATTTTCACACATAGTTCTTCGTGATAATGGATTTTTCTCATACTCTCAATGCAATAAAAATGGAATATCAACAATTTCACTATTTTGAAACATTTTTAAATTAAAGTTTTCATTTATATACTTGTTTAAACAACTTGAACTTTCTAAATGACAGGGAACGTGGTTTTAAATTGTAATTTGCTTAAGTGTTTTGTTTTTGGAAATTTTCAAGGATGCCAATTGATGTTTTTCAAGTACACTGTAAGTGTTCATACAGCCTCTGCTCGTTCCAGGAACCCCTTAGCCTGTCAAGAATGTTTACTCATCATTAATTCGAGTGACGCATAATATAACGCGACTGGTGATAGCGGAATAATTTAGTGATATTCACAGGAAAATTTCTGGTCAATGCAGAGACACAAGCGGACACAAAAACGCTAAACTTTACTCGCATCACAGATACTAAACGGAATAAAAGATTTCGGTTAGGCTGTACATTGCACGTTTGGTGAATTTCCAATGAGTGAATTATCTGACAAACCTTGGCTGCTTGAACACTCTCTGGACGATACCATAAAGGCAAACTTGAATAGTGCTAATATATTTTTCTCGTGTTGACGTAATTTGAATGGTCTAATAAAATCATGGAAAAACATATTAAAACATCAAATTTTCTCCTTGTAAGATCTGTCAGTCAATTCAGTCTGTCTGTCTCAAGAGAGGGGCCCCTAGTGGCCCAGTAGTCTAAAGCGCTCACCTTTACGGATCAGTGCCATCTAACCTATGTCTGCGTCGGTTCGAATCTCCAATGTGGGTACGTGAGAAAGCTTAAGCTCTATAACAACAACAACAACAACAACAACAACAACAACAACAAATTTGTCAACAGCCCCTTAATGACTGCTTCTAGAAAGGTCACCATGCATTTCTGCAGATAATGTTCTCTAATAAAACGTGGAATTAATATTGTTATACAAGAATACCTCTCCAAGGAAGATTAGGCATCAGGTATATTAGTTTCCAATATAAGACTTAGCATATTGAACTAATTCACCCTTGAAAATAGCAACTTCCCGAAAACAAACATTCGTTACACTCTGAACCATCGCCGCCAAGTAAGCGTTCCTGCTGTCCAATGATTTACTACCCAGTTTTGGATATTATCCCTACGCCGACGAGCTGGGCTGACACGTATGTATGTTAGGAGTCTAACAAAATATAGTTGCAAACACTTTGCCCTTTACGCATTTTATTGTGGGAACTTTTAAAGTCAGTCTAACATATGCCTTGATTATAAATTGTACTAAGTAAAATTCTTCGTAAAAATGTGTTAACATGTGTTTTTGCAAAACATAAGATTGCCCATGATCATTGAGAACCTCCTTTTGTCAAATCTTCAGTTTCGGAGGTGTGTAGTGTTTGCACGTTGTTGCTAAGCTCTTCAACATTGGAGATCACTAAATCTTGCATGTTGTCCGCAATCCCATTTTTTTTTTTTTTAGATATCCCTGTCATAGGGTGAACGCTGGGTCTGGGAACACCATCCCATGGTCACCTTACAATCAAAACATTCCTTGTTATCAATTAGTCTAGGGACAATAAATAATGCACAAGAAAGGACAAGACACACACACGCGCGCGCGATAGCACACACACATGCATCTTGCGCGCAATCTCTTTTGACACAAATTAGATAGGCTAACACAAGCATACGGTGTATAGGTGACATAGACTTCGCAATATTACAGTAGTAGTTCCTGTTTACCGCATGGCGCAAGTTACAGGTTCATGGTTGAGATCCATTTTTGAAGACATTGGTCCCTCTCTTTTGTTTAACTTAGCAGCATGTTTTTCAATGTTCTTATGCATTTCAACTATTTGCTTAAAACATAAATGGAAGGATTTTGCATGTTGAATCTGCAAGTGTAAATATAATATTTAGCCAAAATAAGCAAGATATTACATAAAATGTCGAATTGTTCACTTCCTAAAATATTTATTTCTTGGGCAAATGGACAATATTTGGACAGATGGGTGCAAAATGTTTAGTAAAAGAGTACCAAAACTTTGAAGTAATATTTCAGGCGTAGAATAGCTGTTCAGTTCTTTCATTCTCACCTTACAGAAAGTGCATTTGTCGTCATCAAATATATTAATTCTTTTTAAAAAGTTATTAGTGACAATTTTATGAATTAATTAAAATTTAAAGAGATGAACTTAGTAACCTTTGTACAAAGTTTCGCTAAATCATTGAGAATTTTAATGCCCCCATCTTTCCAGGATTTGTATTGATGGAACTTTCTGAGTAACAAAATTAAAAAACTCAGGGATAAATTCTAATTGGGATTTTGCGGATTCTCTTTCCAATCCGATACTGCCAATCTTACAGCTCTCCAAAAGCTGCTTTTAATGAGCTTACAAATTTCTTCTAATTTTCTCTTCCCTAAATTCCAAATATCCTTCATATTTCTGAATATAGTTTAATTGACTAGGTTCTGCCACGCTCCATCTTCGTTTTCCAGTAATCTTTAAACCCATCTTATCTTAATATACCTAATGAATGCATTAATGTGTATCATATTTAATCCTCCCCCATTCTCCGGGATACTGGTATATCACGTTTAATTCTCTCTACTCTCCACCCCATACAAATTTAAATGAGGTACGGTTTAGTTCTGCTTTAATTTTTGCTGACGGATTTGGAAGTGCTGAGAAAAAAAAATGTATGAATATGGGCAGAACAAGAGTTTTTACAACAATTACTTTACCTGCTAATGAAAGATGTCTTTGACTCCAGCTTGCCAGAATTCTTTTCTCCTTTATTAGTTTTTTTCCCTATAATTTATTTCCACCATTTGTTGTAAGTCTAGAGAAAAATCGAAGCCAGAAAGTGTAAAGTTGGAAGAAGACTAATTTAGCTCGATATCGGGATATATTCTTTCATTGGAAAGTTTTTTGTTTCCAATCCAAATAGCATTTGTAATTATGTTACATAGAAGTCCAGATAATAGAAAAAAGTCTTGCAAGATATTCATAGTTGCTTTAAAAGAATGTTGAGATCCATCGAGAAGAATAAAAATATCAGCATACTGACCAAATTTATACTCACTGACATCAAAGACGTGACCCCATACATCAGCATTTTGCTTGAAATTTATAGATAAAATCGCAACACCGATAATAAACAAATAACGCGCAAGAGGATCCCCTTGACTTCCGCTTTCAAGATTAAAAAGTGATGACATATTTCCATTATTTATAACACAGCTTTTAGAGTTATTACAAAACAGCTTAAACCACTTACAAACAGAATCACCAAAGTTAAAGATTGTAAAGCTTTTTCCAGAACGCTCCAGTTAATCGAATCAAAGGCTTTTTCGAAGTCTATTAACAATAATAAACCGTATCTATTTTCATTCTCTAGTTGATCCATAATATAATATAATAGACTGGTATTTTCTCCAATGAATCTACCTTTCATAAATCCTTTCTGAGCATCACTGATTATTGATGGAAGAACTTTTTTAATCCTAGCTGCAATAGCTCCCGAAGATATCTTCAAGTCAATATTTAGGAGTGATATAGGTCTCCAATTTTTTTAAAATATCTTCTGTCTTTGTCTTGTTTTGGTAGACATGTGATGACGCCTTGGGTCTGAAAATCTGAAAGTTTTACTATAGTATATCCATAATTTATTGATCTGTATTAAAATCCCCCAATCGTCTTCCAAAAGAATTTATAGAACTCTGCTGTAAATCCATCTGAGCCATGACCTTTACCATTTTCCATCCATTTTAGAGACACGCTGTATTGATTAATTGTATGTATACCCTCGCATGATTTTCTTTCCTCTTGACTAAGTTTAATATTTTGAATAAAATATCTGTTTTAAGTTTCTTGAATAGCAATAACATCACGCTGATCAGTTTTACTTTTGTATAATTCCAAGTATAACTGTTTTTGGGGCTTCTAAGATATATATTTGGTCTGATATATTGGTCCCATCATCTAAAATTTATTTCCTTTATTGACTTGTTGACATAAGTTCTTTTTTCAAGGTTTAAAGAGTATTTCGTGCTTTTTTCTCGCAACTCATACCATCGAGCTCTGGATCTTAATATAACAACTTCTATATATTTTGTCCTAGATTCCTCTAGTTCTGCTTTCTTTTTTTTCTAAATTTTCCAGAGCTTCCCCATCTATATAATCCGACGATCCCCTGTGAATTTCTAATATTTCCTGTTAAATTTTCTTTAATTTATCCGGTTTCTCTTTTTGTTTTCCTAATAGAATAATTTATAGTTTCAGATCTTATTTTCATTTTCAAAATTTCAAAAAAATATTTGATCATTACAGGAAAGGGAAACATGAAGAGAGTCGTCTTTATTTTCCCCTATGTCATATTCATTTACAGTGTCAGATATACACTTTTTGACCAAGTCAATATAATTATTATTGCTCAACAACTGAGCATTACATTTCTAATATCCTTCTCCCTTTGGACACTTTGAAAAAGCCAGACTCAAAACAATAGCTGAATGATAAATCCTATACCCTGGTAAGATAAGTGCATCAGTAGTATTTATATAAATATCATCAGACACAAGAAAGTAATCTAATCTACTTTGTTTCATAGGAGAGTTTTGCCTCCAGGTATATACATTTACGTCTTGATTGGAATTTCTCCAGGGGTCAGTTAATTCCAGTTCGTTTTTCATGTCTTGGATTGCTGTTCGAGACTGATGATGTAAAATGTTATAAGTATCTAAATCTAGGTCTTCAACAGTATTCCAGTTTCCACACATTATAATTGATGAGTTCTCAAATGCTAAAATTTCTTCCTTTAGATTTCTAAAAAAAGTTAGGGTTATCATCGTTATGCCCATACAAATTTACGAGGGTTATTCTTTTTCCATTGATTGTAATGCCTAGCATAATAACTTTCCCTTGACTGTCACATCTTTCTCTATGGATCACAAATCCAAAAGTATTTCTAAAGAATATTGAGACTCCAGAACTATTACTAGTACAGTGGCTAAATATACATTTGTATCTCCATTCAGCAGCCCAATATGTTTCATCGGACTTTGTGCTATGAGTCTCTTGCATGCATACAATAGACACATTCTTCTGTTTACTCATTGGAAAATGTCCCTTCGTTTAAGTACTGGACCGTGCAAGCCTCTAACATTCATAGATAAAAGTTGTGTGTTATTATTCATAAATCAGCAGAAAATTTACATGTACATATTCTTGTGCAGGAATATATAAAGTAGGCTTCACCTCGAATTTAGCATACACATAGCACTCAGACTCACACAAAATACAAACATCCATCATAAAACCATCCATGGTATTACAGTACATGCTATAGATTTGGTAGCTAAATATTAATACAATGGGCAATGAACAAGTGAAACAAATCCACCTAATATCATTCTTATGCGCTTCCAACAGAATATTCCGGAGCTAACTCACTTTTGCGCACCAATAAACACAGAAAATACGAGTGTAAATTACAAGTGGACAAATAAATGAAAGAGGAAAAAATGGAAGAAAAAGCAAATCTGAATGAGTGTATACATAGATTTAGATGTGGTTGGAGGGAGAAGGAATGGGTCGTAAGACGGCACTGGAAATTTGATTGCGATTGTGTATTTTTGAAAAAGATGAGTAAATGATTAGGCAGTTGTATATATGAATAAAATTTGATTCATAAATTGCTGATGGAACTGATGTCACATTGAATGAGGAAAAAAAAGATCCATGAATTAAAGACAGACCTGATGAAGTAAAGAATGAATTAATTAATTAAGTAAGAATTAACTAGGAAAGAAATAAATTGATAAGTATATCCCCTACAAAGGAAGGGAAAAAATCATCCCATGAAACAAGCAAAAATATGAAAATATTGATCACAAATATTATGCAGCGAAATATAACTTCCACATAACTGTTTGGCCAATTTCATCAGCTCATAACATTGTAAGTTACACTTACATTCTAATTTTCACATCAATTTTATCATAAGACTCAAATTTTTTCCTTTTTCCTGATTTGGTTCTACCATACACAAAACCATTAAAGTACAATGCGCTTTCAATCTCAGGGTGTTTGATTAATTTATTGATAAGTTCAGTGTTCATCCTAGTCACGTCCTCCACCAGTCTAATTCCTTTATTTTGCCGGAAATCCTTCCGCTTTCTGATAATTGGAATGTTACAATCCAAACTCCAGAATTTGACAATGACTGGCCGTGGCTGTCCCTGCCGACCCCTTACCTATTTCATTGTGGTGACTTTCTAAAGTCAATCTAATATACGTCTTGAATATAAATTGTATTGAGTAAAATTCTTCGTAAAATTCTGTTAGCAGAGTTTGCAAAACGTAAGATTCCCCATGATCATTGAGCGCTCCTTTTGTCAATTATTTAGTTTCGGATGTGTGTAGTTTTTGCACCTTGTTAAGCTCTTCAATATCGGAGATCAGTACATCTGGCACGCTGTCCGCAATCCCATTATGCCTAAACAGAAGCGATCGTTTTTGAAAAGAACCGGAATATATGAAGTCTGAAAGTCGTTGGGGCACTGTTGGTATAGTGTATTCAGTGCTTGCAGTACCCGAAAATTTTGATAAAAGCAATTTATAGAGAGACTTTTGATGCAAATGGATTGGTCAAACCATGTCCAGCTAATTTCAGAAACATGTCTAATGCAAAATAAATTAATTATCATTCATTTGATCATAAGGCGGTTTTGCACTTGTCTGGGTTTGATCAATATCATTCTGCTAATTACCCAGGTTTCTGAGTATAATGAAAGGAAACAGGCACACATATGTTTAGAAATATGTTTAATTTAATATGTACCTCGTACTTCGAAGTTTTTAAGTATACATACTATGATTAAACAAGCGCCGTCCGTAAAAAAAAAAATCAAATACATTTTTACAGATATTGCTTAGTCCCTGCTTACCACTAGAATCTGAACTAACGAGCAAACATTATACTAACGGAAATTAGAATTAAGACCGATAGGAATCGGTCATACCTTTTCCTTCTAATCCCTGTCGCACGAGCAAATCTAAATACGTCAGTATCAACCACGTTATGGAAACAGCCGAGTTATACATTTCCTAGCCAATAAACCGTTTTGTTCATTGAATCTACACGATAGAAAGATTCCGAAAAATGAAATATTTTAATTTAAACAAGTTAGAATACAATATAAAGTTCACAATTTACACTGTGGTGTATTTTTTCGGTGTAAGTACTGACAAAATTATTGTTCATTTTATAAATAAAGTATTTTCCTACTTTCGAGAAATTTTTCCCAATCTTTACTGGAAAATCATTACACGAAGCACTGATCCTATGGTGTTTTGTTATATTTATTCTTTTACCGGGTAGCACCCAAACACATGACAATACATTTCTGCATTTCATTGGCGTATAAGTGAAAGTACCGTACAGAATCTGATAAAATTTGCGTAAACATCACCAAACATCTGTTAGTTGCTTTATTCGTCATCAACACGAGATAAGATTGCTCTTAAACGAGATGCTCATCCGTTTAACATCAGATAAGGGAGTTAACGCAGCCCCTATAAATGACTAAGTAAATTCAGTGTACTCTGACAGCGCCTTCATTAGGTAAATTTTAAATTTTATCTGAATTGTTTTGTATATTTTTGTCTCCTTTTGGTAAGAATAACGACTATACATTTTTGGCATTTTTTCTATCAGTGTTTGCTGCATTTCTCGGGCGTGTTGAAATCATTGATTTTCGGGCTCTGGCTTCAATGACCCCTATGGGATTCGGCGAACGTTTGTATGCTCCTCATAGTATGTTTTGAGAATGCATGATGTCAAGGTCTTTAATTGCATTGTTTAAGTTGGGTAAGTGTTTTCAAAGAAAACTGAAAAGATGTACATACTTGACCTGTTGAAATACAATTACATTGTGTTAATACAGCCATTTAATATTTTAGGAACCCAATTAGACAGCTAAGGAAACTCTCACTTAACAAATGTGAGTGGTACTTTCATAATTAGAAAAAAGAATTAAAAGTCGACTTAAAGATTACTTAATCCGCTATCCAAGCTGAAGGTCCGATTAAAATTACATTGGACACTGGAAAACTACTTATTCAAAAAGATGCTATTCATTTTTACAAACGCAAAAGAGTTGTACATATACGTCGTATCGTTTTTTATTTTAACTCATTGCGAAAGTCACTCGAACAATGAAGTCCTTAGCCAGTTTTGCAAGTGTCTTCGTTATAGCTTCAATTGTTTCAGTGAAATGTTTGTCTGCGGAAGAAACCAACGCTATTCTTAGAGAAGTACAGAAGGATATTTTGAACCTCGGTGACGACATGATAAATATCAAAAGAAAAATGCTCCAGGATCTTCAAGATAGAGATCAGTTGATTTTGAAACTGAACCAAACAATTTCTCTATACATTGGAACATATAACAAAGCCGAATCAAAATCTAACTACACCTTGGATATATCCAGAATACATCTAGATTCGATTCGTGCTTTAGAGAGAGGTTTAAGGGTGGAAAAAAGCTTTCGAACTGGATCCATGATAGAACTTCGAAACCTATATCAGGAAAATCATGACCTGAAGCAGGAATTGAAGAGTTTAACGGAGAATATTAAGAACCAAAGCCAACAATTTAAACAGCTTCAAGATGAACTGAAAGAAAGCAAAACCCAAAGTCGGCAATTGAAAAATCTTCGAGATGAACTGACAGAATTTAAAGTTAGTGAGAGAGGTAAATGAAAATACTATATACTATTTCATAATTTAAGGCATCATTTTTGGTACATTTCCTTCATGAAATATAAACCAGTTCAAAGGCAACTTCAAGGAATTTTAAAATATTTTTTAAAGAAAATTAATCTCGAGCAATCAAATGTTTAAAGCAAAATAATAATTGAATTTGAAACTTGTTTTAGATTTGAGAACAACACTAATGCAGATAATTAACGACCAGAACCAGGAATTAAAGAAACTGCAAGATGAACAGAAAGAAAATAAAAACCAAAGTCGGCAACTGAAGGAGCTTCACGATGAACTGACAGAACTGAAAGCTAGTGAGAAAGGTAAATGAAAATACTATATAATACTTTTTAACATTTTCCGAATTCTTGGCATAATTTTGGTACGTTTTCTTCATAAAATATAAACCAATCCCAAAGCCCGCTTCGTAAAATTCTAAAAAAAAACAAACTTTTAAAGCAAATTGATTTCGAGCAATCATATGCTTAAGTTTAAAAAGAGAAATATATCCTCCTTTGGTATCCTGATAAATAGCGATGTTTCTCCGAATAAGTTTATAACGTATATGTGCAGAACAAAATCATAAATTACGTTGAATTTGATACTTGTTTTAGATTTTAGAACAAGACTAATGCAGATAATTACAGACCAGAACCAGGAACTGAAGGAACTGCAAGATGAACTGAAGGAAAATAAAAACCAAAGTCGGCAGCTGAATGTGTTGCAGGATGAGTTGAAAGAACTGAAAGCTAAAGGTAAATATAAATACCATGTAATTTCATACAGTTATTAAGAAGTAGGATTAGAGATTTTGGTTAAAAGTTAATATCGATTTGCCTTAAGAGTTTAATTATTGAAAGCATCTGGAAAATAACACGGGTTTAATTTACTAAAATTAATAGCAATGAACAGAAAGTTTTAGTTTGACCGTCATAGGCAAGATGTACAAAATACTTAATATGATGTTTGATGCATTACAAATTTGGACAGGACTTAAATATAGATATAAAGTGAGTGTTTGGCAAAAAGATCACTAAACTAAACATGTTGATAAATACCATCCTATAGACAGAAAGATGATACATAAGAGAATTACCAGAATGTGTAAAGGCACGAAAACTTGTAATTATGTAAGATACATGATAAAGAACGATTTTAGATGTTATAGAGTGAGTTATTTCCCAACCTGCACAGATACGGACCATCAAAAGATAATCTTGATGTGTGCGATCACTGGTTTTATAGTATAGCGTATACTGATAAATTCGAGAAAAATAAATCCATTCCATATGTACCTAAACATTGATGAGTGAAATCATGTAAGGTCGGTATATATATATATATATATATATATATATATATATATATATATATATATATATATATATATATATATATATATATATATATATATTATGAACATTCTCAATTTTTCTCTTAAGTTAAACTAGATCCCGGTCATAAAATGACCTACACCCGACTAAGACTATGACACTTGGGCCCTTAGTCCTACAATGTAAAACGCCAATGTAAGACGCGGACCCTGATAGTAACAACGTGGGAGTAGGAAGTAGATCCCACCCATTTACCGCCGTAACTGTCAGGGTCGATATTTTACTTTGTATGCCTAGTGGACTCTCATCACAATAACCATTTCGTTCATTTGAAAGGATTCCCTATTGTTAGCCTCGCCTGTTAATGAACAAAAAATAGCTTTTAGGAAATGAAAATTGGATATTAACAGTCTGTACAATAATGAATCATCCAAACAACCTTGAACCCGTCCATGAAAGCATTAAATCCTATAGTTATTTTGAGGTTCAACAAAAGAACACATCGTTTG
Organism: Megalonaias nervosa; assembly: GCA_016617855.1. NCBI lineage: Eukaryota > Metazoa > Mollusca > Bivalvia > Unionida > Unionidae > Megalonaias > Megalonaias nervosa. The sequence continues at coordinate 11,348 of JAECUM010021638.1, read as the reverse complement.
CTTTGAATAATGAAAATGTAGTCAGAATACATATGCCTATTAGATTAAACATTAGCAATGTCGGCCAAATCTTTTCAATCAATCAAAAGATTGATTAATATTTGGTTTCTATCAAATCTTGTATAAAACGTGCTTTGCCACAAGTTGTAATACGATATACAATCATGTTATCAAGTCTTTGAAATGTAGCATTAATGCTAACGCGAATTATGCTTCATAAAAGTTCTGTATTAGTGTCAAAACGCCATTTTGCTCGCTCTTGAAAATTTTTTCGATACTCACCTTGCTGTTATTAACATATACACAATGTAGAAATTCCCATCATATTATTTGTGTGTGGTTTAATTTATGACGGTTTTTATGTGAAGTGTTTTTATAGATGTACCTACGTCATATATTGACTCTAAGAAATGGGGAAAAGTTTATGTTTTATTCACCATATATGATTTTCACAAGCTTGGCAAATGACTGTATTAACTCTGTGACAAGACCAATATTCACTTTACTTATATCAGTATTTTTTAAAATTATTTAATATCCCTTAAACTAATTTGTAATCTTTTCACTTTTATGTTAGAAATGTAATCTAAGTTAATACTAGCATATGTTATGTTATTTAAAACCATTGAATCAGTACTATACTCCTTGATTTCATCTGGACATTCTTGTTTTGCAGTCATCGCATTACATTTTTTAAATGGAACAATTTTGTTATTGACCTTTGATATTCCTTCTTCAACTTTTACTTCTTTCAAGATTTATAATTATTTTCAACCCGCGTATGAAACAAGGTTTTATACTTTCTCGTTTATCTGCTCCATTCATGTTACATCTGTCAGACTAGTTGAAAATACTATAGATTAATTCATTCCGCTGTAGATATAACTCATCCATGTCATAACCTGTTCGATTTAATTAAAACATTATAGATTTAATTTGGTTGTTTTGAATATTTTTTTGCACGTCTGAAACTGCACATTTTAAGCCAGTTTATGTAACTTGACTTTTGGTCTGTTAAAATAAGCTTTGTCGTATGCGAGAAACCATATGACCATTATCATAAACACTATTATCACGTGCACGTCCAAAATCAAGGTTTAATATTTTGAGTATCTATATTTTGTGTAACCCTTTGTACATGTCAGTATCTATTTTGTGTGTACTTTTTGTTTGTGACTGTTGTGATCATATACAAACAAGATATTATAGACCTATTTTGTCAATGGGTATAGATTTAATTTTTAAAATTTTGAGCTCTAAATAGGTGTTTACAAGACATATTCGATTTATATATTGAATCTGTTGCCAAATTTTGAGAGTAATGTTTCATTGGCTAGTGTGGTCAGGTGGGTTCTTAGAAGAAAAAAAATATTTCCCATTGGATGGGTCTGTCTCGTTGGTTCTTTTAGGACATGGGGTATTGTGAAATGTTACGTAGGGGGTAGAAAAAATTGCATTTTATGGCTATATGGGTATATGCAAGTAGGCAGAGCTGGACAATTATTTCATTTTTATTTCTTATATTCATGTTTTAACATCAGTCTGAAAATGTGTTTAATGTTGCGTTTAGATATAATTTGCGAGGAGACATTAGTTTGGGTAATTCATTGGAATTACAAAGTGTTCATTGGACTAAAATACTATTCTGGGACTATTATGGATTTACTCTACGGAGATGTGGACAATGCCATTGTATAGACGTATATATTGTTGTTCATTTCAGAGATAATTGCATCAGTTCTTCGGTCTAGTGCAACATTCTTTATCTATTTCAGGACTGAATGTATTTAGGTCCGTTGTAATCTCTTGTCGTCCATATATTCTTGCAAAGCCTAAATTCTATTAGCTACTTCATTACACCCTGTTCAGATATTTTGTTGTCTGCTTGGTCTCCTTGTGTCTTAATATATTTGATATTATTACCTTACTTCGCCTTTCATTGCTGGCAACCATTGTTACAAACTGCTTACTTAGCAACGTCATCTGATTTAATACAGTTGCTAATATTTAATGCATTGTGTATTGTTGGACCAATATTGTTATTTTTCCATCAGCTATTTATTTAATTGATTTTACTAGGACCCTTTAATAATATCTCCCCACTGTACTGCGTTAACGCTTTTTAATATAACATAGGAAATATAATTTACAGGCATACCGTGAAAATCATCTTTTATGCAGTTATTTAATCTATCAGTGGCACCTCTTGGAAATTGTTTGGAATGACCGTTATCATTGTATAAAAAGTCTCCATGAAAACCATTTTTACAGGTAGAACCTGTAATAAACGTTAATAATGGACGCTAGAATAATGCACAAAAATAGATTTCAGAAAATCCTAGTCACGTCCTCCACCAGTCTAATTCTTTTATTTTGCTGGAAATCCTTCAGTGTAAAGTGATTGTAACCATAAAGTTTACACTACCTATAGCTATTTATTTATGCCATATCTCAACTAATCCCTACCTCAACTTAAAGTTGTGTTACAATTAGTTGCAAGTGCCAATATTATATTTTGAACAGTAAAATATCACTTAAAATAAATAGTAAAAAAATATTAAAAATAGGTAATAAGAGATCCTCGAAATAAGAAATAGAAAATGTTATAACTAAGTTGTAAATGGTAGTTACTGTAAATCATGTATATAAGAGAGCTACAGAAAATGAAGAGAAGAAAATAATGACTACTAAAAATAATTAAAAAAAAACAGGCACCTCAGCGAATGCGTTAGAAATAAATAAGCAAAAGCGAAAATGAAGGATGTATCATTTAATAAGAATTAGAAAAGCACTGAATGTAAAAAAAAACAACAAAATAGGTACAGTCCTGAAATGCTCGATGTAACTTTTTTTTTTACTTTTGTCACAGATGGCTAAATTTAGTTTAATATGAAAATGTGGGTGATACTTACATTACTAAACCGCGTGTTTCTTTTTGAAGTACCCAACTCTGAACAACAAAATTGTTTTCACTTGTCGATCATACGAGAAGTGAAAACTAATGAAAATAGTTGGAGAAAGAATACAGAAAAAACTTTTGCAAGTAGAAAAACACAAGCAAATATCCTTTGAAGCCAATTGTAGTACAAAGACATCCAATGCAAGTTCATAGGGATATTACGTTGACCTCAACAGACACGAATGAATTGTTTAATCAATAGGTGTTAGAAGTAGGCAGTTTAATAGATTATTGCAATACCAAAATTCAGAGTGGAGAACATCCATTTACAGTGAAAAGAATATTCACCGCGCATGATAAAATAGAATAGGTGGAGCATGAAAATGCTGTGAAAGTGGTATATTCAAAAATATTGTCTATGAAAACTGATGCTAAACTATTTAACTAAGAGATAGATTAGTTTAAGAAAGATATTATCTGAGAAACAAATGTGTAAACAGTTTTGTATAATTATCAAAACTGTTCATACATAAATTCATTTACTCTTAATATTTTATTTTATTTTAATCGCTTTTTTGAAGACCACGTGTTAGTCGTGCATACTAACACATTTATGCAATTCTTATTAATTTTAAGATTGATATGCGATGGTGGTGGTCAGGGATATATATATATATATATATATATATATAATAACATATATATATATATATATATATATACTTATATATATATATATACATATATATATATATATAGTGGTTTTATATATATATATATATATATATATATATATATATATATATATAGTGGTTTTACTCATGAGAGCCATGAGAAGCGTATTAATTTTATATTTTGGGAAAATCTAAAAATGCAGAAAAATTATGCCGTTTTGATATTCAACTCTTTTGGGCGAGTGTCGTGATCAAAAGCATGATGCAATGGGGATGTTGTGTGGATCTACAGTGTTTATAAACATACAACGTACCTACTACTTACAGATAAGGACAGTCACAGCCACTCTTTTTGACCCAAATGAATGTGTCGTTACTTTTGCATTTCTTGGGTTTACGTCGTTTAGTATAGAACAATCTTTAAATTGATCTGCTGAACTCTCCTTTTTGTTGTTTTATTGAAATAGCTAATGTATAAACATATGCCTGGAATCTATCTTGTTTTACAGGTGTGAAGTGTCCATACCTCACTACATGTGTAAAAGGTAAAGACCCAAAATGATCAGTCAAAATATACAAATTGTCGTCAATAACAATTATTGCATGCTTTGTTATCGATGTAATAAAGTGAATATAAAAAAAGTTAAAACACGTCCTTGCAAACCTTCTAGTATTGACTTTATGCAGAACTGTTCTTTTTAAACAGATCTTCAAATACGGCTTGTTCAGAACGATTCTCTCCATGCCTCTGAAGGACGGCTTGAAATATTTTATGATGGAGAATGGGGTACAGTCTGCGATGATTTTTGGGATGATAAAGATGCTACAGTTGTTTGCAGAATGTTGGGCTTCAGGTAGGTTTGTGTTGTTCCTCCATTCAAAGGGGTGGGGTACAGATAAAGTTGTAAGTGATAATTTTTAATATATGGAATGTTACTGTATGTCAACATTTTTCTAGTGTTTGTCCATGACTGTAAATTGTAGTTATTATCTGTAAAAAGGATTTTACATAACTAACTTTGTACACGGTTATAGACAGTAGTCTGCATATGATCTATAAACTGATGTTGTGTTCGAGTTTAGAGGTATTATGGTTGGCTAATTAAAGTCTTGTTATACTTGTCAAATGACAGGTTTTACGCCTTTTCAACCAGTCTTTGGGCATATTATACTTGGACCAATGACTTTTTTTAAAGAGGAACTTCTTTTAACAGATGATTCAGAGACCAATGTTTATGATTATTTCTCTGCTTGCGAAGTAGCAAACAAAGTTATTCTACTCAATCAAAAATGAAATTATGGAATGACAAAACTACTAAGGAAAGAACATTTCAGCTTGTGATAAAGTTCGGGTTCTCTTGACCACATCAAAGTCCTCTTCTGGATAGGCATGGTCCCTATACAGTTAAAAAGAAAGCAAGTGACTTAAATTTTATTATCAACACTACTGGGAGGCTGAAACAGAAACCACTCTGCCATATAAATATGTTAAAGGAGAATGTTGATAGAGATAGCCCTATTAATTATTGACTCAATTTAGTTGTACCTGTCCAATATAGTTATAATTTATATGAAAATTTGCAACCGGATTATAGTGACTTTGTTTAGCCAGTCTTCAGAAGTCGGAAATAGTAAAGAATCTATACCAGAAATATTCACATCTAGAGCCAATAGAAACGAATAAATAAAAACAGCTAATGTGTAAATATGAGCACTTGTTTTCATATGTTCCAACCGGAACAAACAAAATCTATCACAATGTGGAACGTTTAGGTTCTACACCTGTAAAACAACATCCTTCCAAAATGAATCCTCTCAAAAGGAATGTTTGAAAAAGGAAATTGAATATTTGCTGGAAAATGACTTTATTGAACATAGCAAATGTAACTGTGCCAAAACCAGATAATAGTTTTCGTATGTGCACTGATTACAGAAATGTGAACAGTGTCACCAAAACAGACTATATTCCAATACCAAGAATTGATGACTGTATTGACAGAATTGAAAGTGTAAAATACGTCACATGGAAAAATCACCACGTACCTATCCGGAAATTGTTTGTTCGACAGATGAGGTAAATTTGACAATTAATTTAAGTTAAAGTGGCTTTTGCCGAGCTTGTGTTACATTTTAAGGGCATATTGTGGGACATGGTCAAGTTAAGCCTGTAGAGGTTAAGGTTAAAACTATCTCTGAATTCTCAGTGCCTTTTAGTAAAAAGCAACTAATGCGATATTTGCGTATTCCTGAATATTTATTTGCAATTTTGCTCTAGTGCTGTATAATGCTGAACCGCTGATCAATGTGTTGAATAAGAAGACCACGTTTTATTTGTCTGACATACATCAGGAAGCGTGTGATAAATTAAAGGTCGTACTTCAAATTGCACCGGTTCTTTCAGGTCCTGAATTTAACCAAACATTTTAAATGTCTGTTGATGAAAGTAATGTTGGGGCTGGTGGCATATATGGTTTTGTATCCTAAAATGTGTAATTCGTTATGAGTAGTTGATGTGGACCTTTTAGATCAGAATTCACCAAAATATTCATTGTTCTCGACAGCTATGGGAAGGCCACAATCGCATCTACGTTCGGTCAAGGTTCAGGGCGCATCGTGCTAGATGATGTGCAGTGTGATGGAGATGAATCTACGCTAGATAATTGCCAATATGCATGGAGACGGCATGACTGCTTTCACAACGAGGATGCTGGTGTTATCTGCAAACCTCTAACAAGTACTCTCACATAGATCTCTCTTCCCTACCTGAATGCTCTTAATTATCTATGTGCATAAAACTGTAGCAAATCAATAACTTTTATATGCAGTGCCATACGATACACATTCTTGCGATCAGAGTCATGGAATTTGAAAAGAAAGGGAAATAAATTATTATTAGAAAGTTCTCTGAAAGAACAAGTAAATACTGTCCAAAGAATTTGTAAGAAACTGTAGCCTAGTTTAGTAATTACTGTAAGACTATAGTGGCAGGATACGGTTGTTTCCTTTTTTTATTAACCCATGGAGAATGTGTGGAATGATATTTATCATCCTTGAAATAAATTTAATTTAAGGCATCTATCAGTAGTAAAAAAAATGTTAGTTATGAGCCACTTGTTGAACTATTGTCCGTAATTTCAATTTTGACAACAGCTTCATCGCTCGCTTGGAGATACTCCCATCTACATATCGATTAAACATAGAACCATTTTTAAAAACAAATATCTCCTACTACAAAAATGTCCCAGACACTCATTTTTTATATTATCAAGGAACAATATTATTGCATAAGTAGAATCATACTGGATGACAAACAACGTTTTTCATATGCGTTTTGAGGAACATTTGTATGAAATAAAAAAACAAAAACAAAAATGTTCAGTTTTAATGAAGGAAAAATGTCCAAATTCATAGTTATCTAACAGATGGAATGCTCATCTGTAATAAATATTTACAAACAAGAGAGAGAGAGAGAGAAAGAGAGAGAGAGAGAATTATCTGTGTAGATGTTGACGGACTGTTAAAATTGTCATCCTATAGTCCTCATTTTGGATCATAAATTCACAATAGAATAATGACTGAACAGTCCGCTATTCGAGTGTTACTCAATTAGCTTGACTAATAATAACAAAGAATTAGATCGACAATTGGATACAAAAATATTCCAATGCATAAAGGAATCTGGATCCGTGTTTATAAAAGCTTGAAAGCCATGGCAGGATATGTTTCAGTTGTGTTCCACATGTATCTGTTACACATTCAGGAGACTCAATTCTAGCCCCTTCCTTCCAACGTTTTAATAAATCAATATCGGGTAAATAATTAAATATTACACACATTTACTATTCTATTTATCTACTGTTACATAATGAAAGTTTATCGGATATTCATATGAAGGAGTTCATTGTCATTGAGTTTGTCTTTTTTTTCAAACTCTGGCTCTAAACTTATGGCTCTAATGCCGTAGCTGACATGCTACCTATTTGTTCAACTTCTTTCACTGAAATGTCACCTCAGTTATCTCCTTTTATCGCTACTTATGGTATTTAAAAATTTTATTTTATGTTGGCTGGCTCATCACCTACCTCTTCATTGACTCTGTTTTGTTTCGTTCTTATTTTCGATTATCTAATTAAATAGCCTTTCTCCTTCAGTCTTGTTATCCTCACTTGCTGATTAGTGATTTAAAAAAAAAAAAACATCGCTTGAGTTAACTTTTATCTTTATATTCTCAACTTATAACCAAATGGAGATTGTATACTAAATTGCTTCATGATTTTATAATACTGGTTCTTATGCATCCTTGCACTATTACAAGCTACACGTATGTGTTGTAGAAGTTAGTTTAATGAGTATTTTTCCCATACCACTCAAAATTGGATTAAAATACCTGAAACTAGCTGAATAGATATATTTTAAAATGTCATTTTTTCTGTACTTATATCACTTAAAGACGGTTGTCTCAACATAATCTTGACAGATAGCTGATCCATTACCGAGTCATTTACTTTTAGCTTGCTCATAATATTGTTCCTATTGTGAGGTTCACCTTGATGAAAGAAAACATTGAGGTTCTGATTTCTACTGCCATAAAATCTGCATGTGTTAATAAGATCAACTGAAAGATGATCCCTTATTTTCAAGCCTTTGTTTAAAGCTCCTAATGTTCTCGATCTACGTTTTTCTTTGACACCCCTCCTGACATCTACATCTTTATTGTTGTAAGTCGTTCATACTTCTATATGTGGATTTAATGAACGAATTTGTACATGTATTTCACACTCTACTACTGCATTCTTTCTAATTTGTGGTATTCTATTTTTCATGGTCCTCGCAACGCTTACATAAGACGCAAAGTTTGTAAATCTCACAGGTATAGTATTTCAGTTATTGAATTTATGGAAAATATTTGTTTGTGAAACATCCTCTACGTGATTTTAAAAATGTCACAAAATGGCTTCCAACAAAACGACATAAATCTCTGCTATACACTGCTCGTTTGCTCGCTTTGCAGCTAACACTTATTTGGAAGTATTTTCTTCAGTATTCAACAATCTATCAAATTCAAAAATATTGTTATTGACCTTTAGTAGCTTTTAGTGAAGCAAATTTGTACCATTTAGCAACTAAGAATATCGTTTCATAAGATTTGGACTGTTGATTGTAGTGATTTAGTAACATTTAGTTAACGTTTCAAGTATAGTGGCGGAGTATATATATATATATATATATATATAGTTACATATATATATATATATATATAGAGAGAGTATATATATATATATATATATATATATATATATATATATATACTTGTTCAAATATTTGTCATGTCAAAGCAGTGCTCATAACATCCACAATCTATATAAGACACCTAATGAACAAACAAAAAACATCCGAAAGAGTTAGATGAATCTAGCACACTCATGTCACTAAAGCAATCACACAAGCAGAGGAAAGACAGGAAAAGAATACCCAAAAGCTATAGTTTACAAATGTTGAGAAGTTTTACGAATGAAGATAAACGAATAAGAACTTGTAGTTCCTAAAAATCAATTGGATAATTTTGTTCAAGACAAACCAAACATTCAGTTAATTTTATCCTCGAACTACATACCAAAATTGATTTCCGGTCCATTTTTATTGTTAAATTTATTATTCAGAACTTTGTTTTCCTATCTCTTATAGAAAATGAGAGTTTCTGGACCATTAGTGTAAAATGAGCTTTAAGAAAATTAAACATCTGTTTGACAGTTGCAGAGAGGAGAACCGAGATGCGGCAAAGCTGTGATAAAAATTGAAATAACTGTCAATAGTTGTACGAGTGGCACCTAATTTTCTATACTATTTTGAAACAACAGTAGTTCAAAACGTGACGCAGATTTCTCTATAATTTTTTTTAAATAACTCTCAGTAGTTCAATACGAGACGGATACATTTCTATACTACTTAGTAAAAGCTTAATACCTTAGCCTCAGCTACGCAATACAAATCAAACCTGATCTACTTTATTGTATTAGACACGTTTAGAAAAAAAAATATTGAAACAAAATTTTCAGTAATAGATTTTGACCATGTCTGATTGTTCCAGTACGGTTCAACTCTGCAATTCATTCAGATGTTAAGGACAACCAAGTGCAAAGGGGTAAGGTACCTTGCCTTATCGTTCTGGCCTAATTTCTGCATTTGTGATTCCAAGTACCACAATAAGTTCATGTACTTATTTTTAAATACTACGCAGTACTTTGTCTTGGATTCAGCGTAGTAATGGCTAATTTGCTTACTACCGTGAAATGGACCAAACCGTCCAGCACTTGCCGCACAACTGTCCAGTACTCACAAAATAACTTCAAAGTCTATATACTGTTACTGCCGGCTTGCAGGTAGCATATAAACAACCACATTTTGTTATTCCTGCTATTTAGGTTTATAAAATGTCCAATGTTGCCATCCTCGGGAACTTAAAAGTATTATATTTTATTCTTAAAACCGAGAATACGCCTACAGTGGTCTACTGGGATTATTATTTAACTTCTTTTAATAAATAATTTTCGATGATCAGTGACTTATTTTAGGGAGAAAATATAGTATCATGCTCAGGAAATAACAAATTATTTTGAGTGTGTGTGTGTGTGTGTGTGTGTGTGTGTGTGTGTGTGTGTGTGATTTGAATTTTTAACGTAGCTTAAACAATTTTTCAGTCAAATCGCTACGAAGTTTATAATGCAAGTGAAGTACCTATTATATCAAAGTCATTGCCAAAATCTTGATTATGTTTTCATGGTTTCTTCTTTGTTTCCAAAATAATAATTTTTATTGTTTGTCTCTCGTTTAAAATTAGATATGCGGAGGTGCCAGATAAGTGATACACTGAGATTGCAATTTCAGAGAGAGAGAGAGAGAGAGAGAGAGAGAGAGAGAGAGAGAGAGAGAGAGAGAGAGAGAGAAAAACGAGGAAACATAGAAAGAGGCCTTAGTGTAAGCAAATTATTAAATGTACGCAAAGCAAAACATGAAGTCGTCCCAAAAGATTACTTTTCAATGATTTAGTCATTTTCTTAAAATAGCAATGTGTGGATTCTATTTTCATTACCATGAGGCAATTTACCACATAGTCGATATGAATTAATTCAACACTCGTTAGAAAGCCAACTTTTGTCTTCCATCAAAGCTAATGTCTCTCGAAATTACATTATTAGGAAACAAATTTCTTTGTGATGAGGTCACCAAATCAAAGAAAGGAAATTGTGAACCATATTTAATGTGGAAATTGAAAGCGCAAAGTTTATTTCACAAGAGTCCTCTTACCACGGATTCTCATGCTTTGCATCGGATTTGCGATGATTTCTATATTTCCACACATGACGCAACTTTTCAGCATAATGGCGATAGCCGAAAGATTTAAAAATACATTAAATGTAATTACTATCTGAACAAAACAATTACATAAGGGCGCCAAAAGCTTGGCGAACCAGCTCATGTTTTAAAAATGCATTTTGTGTAGACAGTAGTTTTTGTTTGTCCAAATTTTAGACTGGAGGATGGGAGTATAACACTAAATTAAATAATATGGAGATCTGTTTTGGGCAATTTGTTGGTGATACGCGAGGGTGGAAGAATAAAGCGAAGCGTTCTAAATGTGTGTAGATTCAACATGTATTTCTGGATGCAATATCGTAGAGTTTACTGTAACAAAGACATAGGTTATTCTATTCGTTGGAAAATAGATTCTAAGCACGAAATAAATGAATAAATAAATAAATAAATAAATAATAACT
>JAECUM010021636.1:0-36565 GCA_016617855.1 Megalonaias nervosa | reverse complement strand
GGTAGTCTAGATTGGAGGGGCCGCATGCATTGAGCTATGAAATTTTTGTTAGTACTGATTCATTAGATGGCAAAATGCTTACTTAAAATGAATCATACATATAGAGAGTACAGAGGTAGAGGTTGAGTTATTAGGAAGATTTCCCACATTACAAATTTTCAGCCACTAGACACTTTGGTTACATCATTTTAGTTACAGAGAAGTTTTGTTTACAATAATCAATCTGCCCTGAAAATGTTAATTGACACTGTGTAGCTATGTGATTGAAAATATGTAATTCCTTCCAACCATTATTCCATCGTATCTATAATAGTACTCATACATGGAGACTATCAGTTATGCTAGCATTGTTTTTTACTGAGTACCACAGTATCTTGTCCAGATGAAATTTTAATAAAGACACTGAAATTGCAAAGTGAAAACTGGCTATTAATTGTAAAAATGTTATCATTACAGGCTTGTAACTGCTTGGTGTACTGAATATCATGAAAACATTTCCAGTGTATCTGAAATGCAGTATGTTACCAACTGCAGGAGATGTAATGGATTTCTTTGTCCCTGTGTACTCGAAGAATGAGAAGGAAAAGGATTGAAGAAATTGTAGTGTATAACTTTCATCAGCTGCTGAGAAATGTGGAATGTAAGTAATGAATATATGAAACAATAATCATCCACAGACAACATACACTCCTTGGTCCTCCTCTTATGTTACAGAGTTGCATAGAGTACCACATGGTTCTGTACACTCAAATATTATGCAACATAATGCTAGTACTAATTTACATACTAAAGATCATTTTAAGTCTAAGCACCCTCATGGGACGCTTTCTTTCTTGTGCACAAAATAGTATGTATGAAGTACACAAAGTTTATTCATGCATGTAAATATGGAAATATCAACAAATTAAATATTTGCATATCCTATGTATTGTACATATTTTAGAATTTGTTTTTCATTTGATACACTTGTTTACACAGTTATCCACTGTCATTTACATATATAATGGTGGGTGGGAGTTGTTTACTAAAAACATAAAATAGAATTTATGCCTGTGGTCACTTGTTAATGCCAGTACCAATAACAATTTATTTATGCAGGTGGGTAAATCAGATCAACCTGGCTGAATTTAGATGATGGAAGAGAGGAAGATGTTCAAATAAGCATGGGCCATCTGTTGCAGTCGCTTGTTGGTAGCACTTCCTTGCCAGTCAATATAGCATCTGGCATAATAGAATTTGATCACACACTCAAGAAGCTTACAACTGTTAACACCTGTGCTCCATCCATTACTCTCTATAGTACAGTGGAAAATCAGGATTATGAGAAATTTGTTGAGTCTTTCTTATACATAATTGTAGCCTCGTATGGGTTTGGAATGTCATAGTATAGAAATACATGTACTTCTGCCAGAGTTCTATTTTGATTTCATGGGACATAAATGGGCGTTTGTAAACCCCCTGACTTTGTAAGGGGTTAAAGCTAGAGGCATCCTCATTGTGTCAATCTCAGAACATTACAGTCAGCGTCCGATACACAATGAATCGCTCTCCACCTTCTATCTCTGAAAGTGTTCAACTGGTATAATTAAAATCTAGCTTAGAATGATTTAAATCCTTGATACATTACAAATTTAAAATCGTACCATATTCTGCCTAAATTTTTTGCTATTAGGGAAAATATAGACAACAGCAACTACGATTTTTAATTCATACTTCTTAGTGGAGATGGTGGAGCCTAATGTACATGATAACTGTTAGTTTGTGAAGCAAGTGCTGAATCAGTGTAATTCATTCTCTATTTGGAAGATTCCAAGATCTTCCATTTGGAAGACAAGCTGGTAGTAAGCTGCAGCGCAGCCACTCCACAGCTCCCTCCATAGCCGCTCTATTCTAAAAGAAACAAATATTTACACTATCATGCATAATTTTTTTAAAATCATAATGATCGGATGATGTCCAAGTTCTCTCTGAGCTAATCAGATAAATCTCCTTGTTCAGAATAAATGAGGATTGTACAGATAATATTTAAAAATTGAAGCTGTTTAAATCTTGATGTATTTTGTTAGATTTCTGTGGCAAATTTGTATGTCAAGGACTGTTAGTCCAAGTTTCCTTTGACCTTTCCTACTCCACTTTGGACATTTTGACATATCTGGGGTTTTAGGTCAGTCACTTACTACTGGGCCTCACAAACTTTAACAACGTTACATGACCCCTACCCACATGAAATCAACAGAAAAATGAGTTATCTCTAATAAATTGAAAGTATAACATTTGTTAGGTCTTTAATTTGTTAAAATACAAGACTGAAGTATTGCATTGATGAAATCTGACCTGGTTCTCATTGCTAGTCACACAACTAAGCAAATCTCGCAACCTACATATCCATGACATGAGAGGTGCAATTATCCTGTGGTACCAACAAAACCACCTTTCAAATGATGCATCAGAGATGTGGAAAATATTAAATGAAAGTCATGTAACGTCCCCCCCCCCAAAGATATATGATTTTCAACATATTTATTCTGAGAGCCACCACCAGAAACCTGTCACTGTTGCAGCAACCTTGGTAGTCATGTGATACTAACAAGAACTACATTTACAGTTACATTCCGCCTGATGAATCTGTCACTGAATTAAAGTCATGATGGGGACCACTTCGTTGGGCCAAGTGGTTAGAGTGTCTGCCTCAGATGCGAGAGATTGCAGGTTTGAACCCTGGCAAGGTCATCCCAAAGACTTAAAAGAATGGTACTGGCAGCTGCCTCAATTGCTCTCGGTGTTAAGAGGTTAGTGTTAGGACTGGTTGGCCAGGTGTCAGAATAATGTGACTGGGTGGAGCATGATGCCCAGGTGCTAAACGTCATGATAAACTGCCACACTACAGACATCATAGCTATACGATTCCAATTTTTAATGCTACATTACAAATCCAATTCACAAACACATAAAGGCATAATAAATGTTATACTCTAAGTTTCTTATAAATTAAATCCACCTATCAATTTGATGTGATTAGAGCTTGGTATAAGGTCATTTAAGTTTGCCAGTCCAGGTAGTAAGCTGACACCATGCAGTTTCAGCCATTACCAGCTTTACAACAGTCAGCAAGTTCTGATCTCACGTCCCAACATAAATGTCAGAATATCTAAAATGGGCTAGCAAAGGTCAGAGGAAACTCTTGACTAGAAGACTGTAAATTAGACTTATGAACTTGTCAAACAGCCAATATGGCACCTTGGTCATTAAAAACCATATTATTATTAACCATTCCATCTTTCAAGAATTAGCATCATGGAGACACATTATAATCAAATGTTCATATTTGTTGTGAAAATCCACACAATGACTATGCTGCTAGAATGAGAGATACATGTCCTGCCTGATTTAAGGTGTTACGATGTGTAATGACCAGCATGAATGATGTCTTTGTCTTTTTCTCATAAAATTATTTGTTTATGCCTTTTTAAACAGTCAATTACTGGAGAACCAGTTATTGTTTTTCTTGCAAACACATTCTTGTCATGAATATTTTCAAGTAATGTTTGCATTTCTCAACGTAAGGTTTGTATTTCTGAATAATGACTGATTGTGATATTTAATCTAGATGTTTGATATTGTTTAGTTGGAAGGACTAGTGAAGATTCAGCTGGACTGTAAATTTTTGAATTAATTAGTCATTCTAGCTACAAGGAATTTTTTTAATGGATTTTAGGCCTGAATGTATATGATATCTCTAGCTTTTTTCTTAAAGCTTGCAGAGAGGATATAATATACATGTCTGTCTTTCCGTAAAATTTCCCTTCCACTTTTTAATTTTCGAGATTGATTGACATCACTTGATCTGTGGACATGATCAATAGCCATGTCATGTACTTCACCGGTAGTGCAATCTTCAAGGTCAGTGCTTACAATTTTATGATTTCATCATACTTTCCCTGCTAGTAAGCTGTTTGAGATTATGGGGTCAAACTTGGTATACCTTTGTAAAATCATTAGAGGGTGTCATTTACCACACTGGATGTTCTGCCTATAAGGTCAGAGTCATGGCTTAGTCATGGTTAAAAATGTTAAGTTCTCCATTGTCCATCACCTTTAGTTTCTAAAACATTAAATTTATTCAAGATTAAGGGACAAAACTTTGTATGCTTACACAATGCAACTAGAATGCATCCCATATAATACAATGTGGGTACAATTTTAAAGGTCAGGGTTACTGTTTATTATTTTGCCATTTTGTATATAGAAAGAAATAGATCTAAAAGACCTATATATCTACAGCCCAGACTAGAAACAGAAGTAGTTTGAAGAGATAATCTGCCTTAGAACTTATTTACATACAGATGTTATACCTTTGATTGTGCACACTACGTCGTGCAATGAATGGATGACTTATGGGATCCATGTGTTGCAACATGTTTTCTGCGACCAATGTATTTTTTCCCCACCTTTGTCTGAGCGCACTCTCTTAGGAAGGCCATACTTCTGGACAGCTTCCACAAAGGCATTAAGCACAGTTTGAGCATTGTTGCTGTTGCTTACTTTTAGATAAATAGGCAATCTTGAAAAACCATCTATACCACCATGGATGATAAAGCACCATCTAAATTAAGAAGCAATATAACAATGTTGAGGGTAGTGTTCCACCTGCATCAGGTAATTCATGTCTAATATCTTTTCAAGATGTATATCAGATTTTTATATTTGTGTAATATTAGATTTGTATAATTGTGTAATATTAGATTTCTAAGTTTTTGTATCTTTGTAACATTGTTTTCACCCCAGAACTATTCAGAATCTAATTTTCATAAACTAAATCACTTTTAATGTATCATTTGAACGACAGTATACACATGATAAGAGGACAGCAGTAATCCAATAAAATGTTAGACGTGTATGACTAAGAAGAAAATCATTGTAGACGTTTGGACAGAAATATACATACTGTTGTCACTAATTGTTTTTCACTCTTGCTTCAGTATTATTATTCTTTTTTCTCTCATTAAAAGTTTTTTTTTAGAATGCAGTTGCATGGAGCATAACTTTGGTAAAATTTGGGCAGATGTTTTATGTGCCAAATTGAGAATTTAAGTTCTAAGCTATCTTTAGCTATATGAAAATAAAATAAGATTTTCATACAGCACAAGTTTATGATTTCCATCAATGTGCCATAAAAACTGGGGGCCACTGACATTGTAGGTCCTTCTTTGTACTCGACAGGTTGTAATGAATAATCTTCTGAAAAGAACTCCTGTGGATCAACATTCAGCATAGCCTTTCTAATTCTGTATTCTTGAACACGGTGTCCCCGGGAAAGCAACATTGCAGAGATTGTGTGGTGTCCAACAACAGGAAACTCAATTGTCAGTTTTTTTACTTCTTGATCAAGTTTCTCATCACAAAGTGGACTATATGTCTGTCTGACTTTCAAATGTAACTGGCTTAGTCATCATTCAACAGTTTATTTGCTAACACCCAACATATTTGCCATCTCCTTTACTTTGAAACCATTTTGAATAAAGAAGTCGAGAGTTTGTGACGACCCAAGAAACCATACTCGACTTCAGGTTTAGGGATTTCATCATTAATATTTCTATCAAGACAGACAAGTTCAAGTGCTTGTTCTGCACAATTTAAACTTTCTTCAGTGTCTGTAAATTGAGATAATTACACCATCATTGATATGGCTACTTCTAAGTCTGTTGTCAGATTTTGAGTTCTATTATTTTCCATGCACTGTGCAAGGAAACGAAGTTTCAGATGTACCAACTCCTTCATTTCAGACACTGCTACCGCACCATCATTAGATCTGATTTACAAAATGTTGAAATTAGAAGAGAGAGAAAAAATTGTTAATTTGAGATATTACGGGTGTTAAGTAGCACACCAAAAGAAAAAATATTTGATACAAAGGCAGAGATGTCCATGCATATACACTGCAGTCATCTATTCCGTTTGATAGATGATGTATGTCTTTAAAACCTGCATTGGCAACAGTATATCCATAAAGATCTACTGCCAACATACACATAAATAATTTGTACTGATTTATAAAATTCATCTGCTCACAGATTATTTTCTGATATTACTCTAAATGGTCTTTATTGACAGGCTTTACTATTTTAATGGAGCTCACACCTGTTATAGTACCACAAACAACTAGGGCTGTCAAAAATCACGAACAACCAACCTGGGTACCTGTTGCGAAATTTAACGGGTACCTGGGTACCCGTTAGCACATGAATGACATGTACAACCGTAGACCAACTAATTGTTATCCCCATTTCTTTAATATTTTGTATGGCGATAGAGGCTAACTGTGTAATGCACTACTCGGTCTGATGCGTCCACACCGATGTGAATGATCTGACCGCACGCTATTAATTAATAAATTTATTTAGAATGACCTTTGTACACAGATGGTAGGTATATTCCAACTTTTAATGATCACTGTGATCAGCCGCTTTAAATCGTTTAGAACACTCACCTTTTTTTAAAGTATAAGTCCTTGTTAGAACAGACCACGTTTATTCATCGGCTTTTGACTGCAGATTTGAATTACCCACGCATGCGTGTAAAGCAGCTTTACCACATGTCAAGAGTAATGCGTTAAAACCGTCTTAAAAATGCGCCCACACTTTAGAACCTTTGCCCATTACTCTTTCTTAAATATTTATTTAAATACAAAAATAATATTACTAAGAGTCACTATAATAACTGTTTTGTTCGACACATGAAGCTCTTCTAAAATGGCAATAACAAATGGGGTTATTATGCCCCAGTTATACCACGTGACCACGCAGTTGCAGAAGTGTTATTATTTTGGAATTATCGGTATATGTATGATGGCTAACTTTCAAAATTAGCAGAGCTAGTCAACTAGAAAAACAACGAGCTGCTCAAAGATTACTTTGAAGCATTACGAAGATTTCAAGGTGTCTAGGTGATAATTGTTCATAATATAAATCGTGGGATTTCTTTGACATGTGTGTTCGGAAATCAAAGGTATACATCTGGATTTCATTAAAAGAGCACGCAATGTACTGATCATTTAGCACCCACATTCAATAGTTATCGTCTGCAAAGAGGTTTATTACCTGTATAACAATGCTATGTTTTAACCTTGGTATATAATGCCTCGGGGATAACGGTTTGTCCTGTTGCACAATGCCAATGAATTTTATTAATCCAAACAGACGCTCTGATGTATTGTTTATTTATATTAAGCAGGGATCTGGTTTCTAATTAAAGCCATAGCTGTCACACCTGTTTGAAGTGGTTGGCGAGTGTGGCGATTTTATTTTTTTTTATGGGTACCCGCGTTTACGTTTCAATACCCGGGTTTTTCAATACGGTCAGGTACCCGGGTACCCGAGTACCCGATGACAGCCCTACAAACAACATCATAATATATGCTCTGCCATTTTTGGTTGATATATAACAAGTCAATGATATGTGTCACTATGAAGATCTGACATCCATTAAATTAAAAAACTGAAAGAAAGAAAGAAAATACAATTGATATCAGCTGATTAATGTAGCGCTTTCTGAATTTGGTGTGTGTGTGTGTGTGTGTGTGTGTGATTTAGATTTTTAATGTAGCTTTAACAATTTTTCAGTCATATCGCTACGATGTCTGCTGTGTGACAGTTTATAGTGATGTCTAGCACTGGGACATCATGCCGCAGGCATGTGGCATGATGTCCCACCCAGTCACATTATCCTGACACCAGGCCAACCAGTCCTAACACTAACCTCTTAATGCTGAGCGCCAAGCGAGACAGCTGTTAGTACCATTTTTTAAGGTCTTTGGTATGACTCGGCCGGGGTTCGAACCCACGACCTCCCGCATCCGAGGCGGACGCTCTAACCACTAGGCCACCAGAGCGGTGTTCTGAATTTGGTGGATGTGCATTATAGAAAGGGAATTAACAAAAGTAAATTTGAAAAGAAAAAAACACATTCATATTTATTTGAAGTCTTTTAAATGTCTAGACAGTTCCAAAATAAAAAGTAATGTTTCTGCAACTGAAAAACAAGATAGGACATTGTGTTCTTATAAGGATGAACCAGAGATGATCAATCAAGAATGTCAAGTGGCAAAATGTCAGGTAACAAGTTATTTGCTAGTATAGTATATTTTGATTGTATTATGGTGCAAACCATGTAAAAGGTTAAGATTGATAAGAATTGCATCAGTCACTTTCCATTTTGGTAATTGTTAACACTTTAACATTTTGAGGTGCATCTCCATACAAAGTCTGTTACAGTGTATATGACAGTAGAAAAAGAAAGTTTATGATAAGATATGTCCTACTTGTTCCACACATTCCATTATATATGATGAAAATTGCTTATAGATAACCTGTTCTCGAATATGATGATACTAAGAAAAGAAAACATTTCCAAAGTATTGCACAGCAGTTCATAAAATGACATCTTATGGAAAAGCCAGTGTTTCATACGTTTTTGTCAGATGATTTTGCCATTTTAAAAACTGACCTGTGTTTAAAAAAAGTCAGCTTAATTTTCCCATTCTCATCATTTCCTCTATCCATTTCTTAGCTTCGTATTTATGCGAATTTTAGTGTATTGTGTTGAAATATCTTTTTAATGAACTGTTGAAATGGAAATGAATTGTAAAATCTGTCAGGAATTACATCAGCACTGATTGTACTTTACTGTGTGCTTGTTTGGTGCTTTATGAGACAGCAACACCAGTAGGTTATCTAGTACCAAGGCAGTTGGAGTAAAGTGCCTTTTCTAAGGAAACACTGTGGTAGCTGACCTAGGCTAGTCCAATGATAAGATTAGAACCCACACCCTTTCAATTGTGAGTTGGCATGATAACCACTGAGCCACTGTGGCTCCTACTCTACTGTGTCTCGGCTGCCATTCCAAAAATATTAAATGAGTAATGTATTAAATACGGCATTAGAATGAGAACAGTTGATAGAACTTTGGTTTTGCATCCTAAAGACATAAATAAGTATGCAAAAGTTTGCGTCATATAACATATCTAACAAGTAAAATTGATGAATAGAAAAGTGGGACAGAAGTAGACTTGTGTTTTAAAGTAATTTTCGTGCAAATGCTGTTCACACAAAACAAACTTTTGCCCTTTCCCATTTTCACTTGAAATGTATGTACCCGTACTGTGCAGTGCAATGACATAATTTAAACTAATGCAAATAATGACTTAATGAAAGTTAACATCCCAGTACATAACATTTTGAACAGCACCTTAATAATTTACTGTTAAGTTTCCACTCATTTTAACAACTGTAGCATACACATTCAGGGATGAGAACAGAAAAGAGGGAAAATAATTTTAATGGCCAGGGGTCTAAGGGGCAGTCTAGGCCCTCTTGCAGGTCCATAGTGCAAAGTCATTTTTCTAATTTTTCAGAAATAACCCTGGCAACCACAGAAAAGCAGAAATCCACCAAAAATGGAAATTCTCATCCCTGCACTCTGTGAATGAATAGAATTCTTGATATGCATCGATATAGGATAGAAATGTTCCATGCGAAGGCAATGCATTGTACTAATTCAGTAAAATCCTGGGGGTGGAATTGGACTAAGACTGATGCATCATGAAGAGTTATTTTTCTCACAGTTCTGATCCAAAAATATGGGTTGAAGTAGAAATGACATTGTCAAGATTGATGCAATTTCAAACAGCAAAAGTCCCACTGAAAATTTACTCACATTAAGATATAGCATAAAAAGTTTGGTTTACATTCAAAATTGTAGTGCACTTCAATGATGTTGAAGTACATATTAGCATTTAAATGAACAGTGGTTGAGGCCACTGAGGTAATGGCCACAACCTCTGAATTGTGTGACACAGGTAGCTTGGCAATGATACAGCTGTGAACAGGTTAAAAAAATAAAGTCCACTCATATTTCTAAGATTACCAAAGAAGCATACAAAATAATGATATAGTTTTTAGTTTGAGTTAGATATAGAATTGTCCTTTCAGAAATAATAATGAGAATACAAGCTTTGAAAAACAATTACAACTAATATGACCTGAGGTCTTAAAAGATCTGAAAGAAAGTGAAACCAACAGTTTAGTTAAAATTCAACAAGCATTTTTTTCCCCTTAGAATACAATAAGTGAAAATTCAAAAGACATAATTGAATTCTAAGCAATCCTAAATGTCCCTTTACAGTGTCCAAAATTATAGAAGTTAAGGTCAAGGTCAGAAAATATAGAATGTTCTTAATGAAAGGGGGCCCCGAGTGGCCGAGTGGTCTAAAGCGCTGTCCGTTACGGATCACTGCCATCTCACCTCTGTCTGCGTGGGTTCGAGTCTCGGATTCGGCCAATGTAGATATGTGAGAAAGCTTGCCAGTAGCTTCTCGTGGGTCGGTGGTTCTTTCCGGGGTTTTCCCGGGTTCTTCCTCCACCAATAATACTGGCTGCCATGTATAGCCTATCGTGTGCTGAAAAAATGGCGTTAAGCCCCACAACAACAACAACTTAATGAAAGAGTCCAAAAAGTCAATGAGCTCTTAGTAATTCCAATGAATAATTTAAATAAATAATTCCTCTCAAATTGTAACTCTTCAAACAGTAAACTCTGGTCATTGATTCCCAAAGATTGATTTTATTTACCAAAGTCTTAATGTTGATATTGTCACCTGGCTTATAATGTAATAGTATTTTCTGGAAAACTAGTGATTCTTAATGGAAACTTCCACTAATTTATAAACAAAGCCACGTATTAAATTCACATGCACGTTATCATAGAAAACATGACAATAATCAGGTAGGTCAAAACTCTACCTTCAATCATAGACAAAGGTGAAGAATGCAATAAAATCAAAAATACATAACACCTTCCCTCATAAAGAAAAGGAAAAATGTACACAATAATGCTTTATTTTACATCAAACTCAAACATGCATCTGATACTATAATAGTTAAACTAAATGTCATATGAATTACACAGAATAAAGCAATATATTACTTCTATTCACATAGAGTGCATCTTCAATCCTTATTATTTTTTTCCCTCACATCAAATGTCATTGCTGTATTCTTGTAGTAGTATCTCAACCTCAACAATCTCTACTTTTCATTTTTTGTTTAATGAAAATGAGGGGATTGTGATCACTGAATACAACAACCAGAGAATGAGATAAACTAATATATACTTCAAAATGTTGCAAAAGACAATGTCAAAGATAAACATTCCTTTTCAGTTTTGGAACAATTTCTCTGATGATTGTTTACCTTTTTTTAATAGCCGTACTGGATGATCTACACCATTTTTATCTTCTTGGATCAATACTCCACCAACCCCTACATCACTTGCATCAACAGACATTTTAAATAACTGAAATTTGATGCTGAAAGAACTGGTGCACTTTTATGCATGACTTTTAATTTGTCAAAACAAATTCCAGACAAATGAAACTTAGATTTATTAACAAACTTGTCCTAGGCTCGTCAATTATAGAAAAACTTAGCAAAATTTCTGACAATAACTATTCATACCCAAAAATCGCATATGTTTCTTTTAACAGGCACTGGGAACTAAGATGACCTTGACCGTATCGTCTATATATTTAACTTAACCTTGTCCCACAATATGTCCTAAAAATGTGAAATAAACCTGGCAAAACTCACTTCTACATATATTGTTAGATTTGCTTCACTGAGCGGGCGCTCACCAGTTATTATGTACTTTTGAGAGAGTGACGTATGTAAGGTAAAGTTGTTTGCATCTAAAACATGCACAGTGGAGAGAATGTTGGCATACTTCTATGCTACTTTGATGTAATGTGACTGACATTTCTTTGGATATTGTACTTTTGGAAATTGTAAATGATCTTAGCACACTGCTAACTAAAATGACTGCTCCCTTGTGCTCCAGAAGTCAGCCTGAATTTGTCTAAAGTACACTATCCTTAGCAGCTATTAAAATAGGGAAAATGAATTTTGCCAGACTAGACAATACCAGCTTCTGAAAGTGCAATGAATGAATTACCAAATATATAATATGTAAAAAAAAGTTATCAGCTCTTTTTTTACAATTTACCTCTGAAGTTCAGGAAGTGAAAATGACCAAGTGGAGCTAGCACTTTTTGAAAGGTGCACATCTGGAGTAAGGCCAAGCTGTATACTCTATAACCATATTACACCCATCAATCATACACCAAAATAAAGGGAATTAAAGGTTCTTTGAACAATACCTAAGATATACATGTTCTTTTTTAAATAGCCAGTATAACCAGTGAGGAAACCCAGGGAAATTCATGTTCTTTCAAATTCTAACCCTATGCAATATACAAAACTGTTCGAGCTCCACCCAAGTTAGTAAAAAAAATTTCCAAATGGTTTCCAAGTGATCTTCCCAGGTGTTGTAGATAATGACATCATCGATGTATGCATCCTAATTATCTAGAACAGATATTAACATTCATTAGACACTGGAATGTTGCCACCAGATAAATTTTTTGTTCCAAAGGACATCACTTCATACTGAAAAAGCAAGCCCATCTGGAGTTGCCAATGGCGAAATTTATTTTGCCCATTCTTTGAGTGGAATTTGCCAGATTCCTTCAAAAAAGTAAATCTTGGTAAATATTTGTCATTTCTAATTTGTTAATGCAATCATCCATTCTTGGCTTTGGAAATGAATCCATTTTGGTGACACTGTTGACTTTTTTTTAGTCAGTACACATGTGGAAAGTACATGTATTATCTGGTTTAGGCACACAATACATGGTGACCTGCAATTACTTTTACTTGGTTCTATGATCTTTGTAATCATTCTCCAGTAAAATTGAATTTCCTTTTCCAAATATTCCTGCTTGAGAGGATTCATCCTATAAGGATGTTACTTCACAGATGTAGAATCTACAACATCAATGGCCTGATAGAATATACATCTTGATAGATTTTATTTGTGTTGGAACATCAGGAAACATGTTCATATTCATGTAATAATAGTTCTAGTTCACTCCTTTCCTATTATTCTAGATACAAAAGTTTTGGGTCCAGATTGTTTAATATGTCTGAATTCTAAACTTTGGTTAAACTAAAGTCACTAGACAGACTGCATTCCATCATTTACATCCTCACTCTGGGGATAAATACAACTAAAACTGATTGAATCATTAATTGTTCTATCTGTTAAAATACTCCTTTAACATATCACACAGATGTTTATGTTTCTGCCTCCCTGGGGTCTTAATGATGTAATTTAAGTCATCTATTTTCTTTTGAAAAGTATAACAGGATTCCTGCAATCTTTAAAAAAATGTAATTCCATGGCTTTTCCAAAATTTTACAAGACCTCCTTACCAATTTCAAGAGGACCTATGATGCAAATTCATGACCTCTAATACTTACCTAACATGTAAATTTAACACAAAAACATTTTACAGCTGGTTTTTGGACATACTTCATCCAATCAGATAGGTCATTCTCTTTTGAATGCCATGAGTACAATGAATTTGAATGGTGGTAAAATTCCTGGATGTAGTGTGACTAAAGTTTTAGGGGAACCTACTCTAATAAAATCCATTGAAGAAGTTAGATAGGTTGGTAAAACTTTTGCATCTGCAAATAAATGCGACCGGATAATGCAAAATAACCAAAAAAAACATTACATGACTTTTCCAAAACTTTGAATGACTTGCAAAAACTTCAAAATTTTCAAGACCCTTTAAATGCTTTTCTGTAATTTACAAACTTTTCCAGGATTTCCATGACTGCAGGAACCCTGGTATAAGGACCATAATACTTAGCTTGAAGATGATATTGCGGTATGGGCAAGACAGCCAGAACTTTACCACCAGGCTTAAAGTTCCCTGTGTAATTTTGTCACACCTGAATTTCATTTTAGATTGAGTAAATTGAAAATTAGTTCTTCCTACTTTACAAGTGTTTAATAACTTAAATTTGAAATAAGAAAGATAGTCAGGAAGATTAATCTTGGAATCTTCATTTGAAAGAAGTTTCTAATTTAATAACTGGTCCATGGCCAGTATGTCCAAAAACCAGTTCATAAGATCTAAAACCCAATGATTCTTAAACTGAATACCTAGCAACAAATAACAGAAAATAAACACCCTCATCCCAATCCCTTCCTTTATCAAAAATAATATGACTGAGTACTGTTCTTCAAAATTTGATGAAATCTTTCCGTATCCCTTTGACTTTCTGGGTGATAGGCAGAAATATTAAACTATTGCATGTCTAATTCATGCATAAGTTGTCGGAAATATCCAAACAAAAAATCTGACCCTTGATCAGAGCAGACAGACTTGTGGAGGCAAACAAATGTTACAAAAACATAACCAAAACTTTTAGAACAGTTTTTGCCTTAACATTCTTTAAAGCAATAGCCTATGGAAATCTTGTGGATGCACACATCATGGTGAACAAGTATTGGTTGCTTGACTTGATATCAGGTCAGAAACCGACAGTTTACCATTTTTCTGTTCAATGGTTCGTCGAATGGTCAAATGCAAGAAATAGGTTGCAGATGTGCCTTAGGTATCTTCTGATTGGGGCTTCCTACCATTTGAAAAGTGTGACAAGATCTACGGCATTTATAAACATCACTTTCAATTTTCAGCCAATAAAAATGGTTCAAGTTCTTGTGACAAGTCTTATTGACACCTAAATGACCATCTTAAAGAGTTTCATGGGCAAGACTACGAATTTCCTGTCTATACAACTTTGGAACAACAATTTGATTGTTCACTGACCACTCATCACCAGCAGATACATCTCCATTTTCTCATAATGACCCTATTTTTCACAAAGTAACGAACTGGTACTTGTGTGGCTTCAATTTCTGAAACCCAGTCTTGTGTCTTATCTGATGAATAGTACATGGGGCCTTTAACTTTGATTAAATGTATTGCATGCTTATAAAGTAGCTGTTACTTTCTGCTAAAACATCTTACAACTGTAGTCAGAAATTGGCTAGTGGTTTTTATTATTCTGTGAAGAAACTAACTTGCTTATGACTCTGTCTTCTGAGCGATTAAGTCATTTAAATTACAGAATTTATTCATTGTTCCAAGGCCTTATGGATGCATATGATTTTAAATGATACAAAATGTAGTTTCCAGTTTGAAATCTGAGGAAAAAAGCATCTCATAATTGTTTGAAAATGTTCTTTATGTTTAGATATAGAAAATAGATCTCATATTCTATGAATTTATTTTCTTATATAATGAGACTATTGCAACTTTGTATCGCTGATTATATAAACATTGTAGATAGATCGCAAGGGAAGTATACACATACTTTAACAACGAACCATATTCTTCTAGGTTACTTGCTACAAGTTCAGTTTCAAGGTTTTCATCCAGCCCAAATTCTTTTTCTCTCTCACTCCAAATTTCTGCATATTATGTCCCTTATGCATGAGGGTATAGGGAAACAGAAAAAGAAAGGATTGCCATGAAATTGTGTACCATGTTAAATTCATTTAGAAAATGGGGATTATTACTTTTTATTGTTATTTTCATACATCATTAATGACTAATGAGTGGAAATTCATCATTGATCTATCGGAACAGAACCAACAGTGCACAGTTCCAAGAATGTATATATATGCGTATTATTGCACCATGGGTGGATCACAATTTGATATACCAATAGTACTGGTATATCAATTTGCTTTATGCCAATACTTTAAAAGCCATTTTATATATATATATATATATATATATATATATATATATATATATATATATATATATATTATTGGGCTAAATATATTTAATATTTTCCTTTCAATTAAAAAAATGTGTGAATAATATCGGAAAACTAAAATACATAGCATGTCCAATCAACGTCTACAACAATTTAGGTCATATAATTCTCAATATATTTATTTTGAGAACGATCGGAAAGATGTCTCAGCAACTTGGAGTTCATGCAGGTATGACAAGATGCAATATCGTTTAAATCTTGTTTGTATGCGGCTATACCCTGATACCGGTTGCGGTAAATTACACCACAGGAGTCTGCAGTTTTATCAATAAAGCACGACGAAATTTCTAACATGAAATCACCTTATCGGTATTATAAATTAATTTATAATACCGATCAGGTGATTTCATGTTGTCAGAAATTTCGTCGTGCTTTATTGATAAAACTGCAGACTCCTGTGATTACACATAAAAACTGTCCAAATAAAAAATGGGTTTGAAGGGTCAGCGAATATATAACATTGTGTAGATATATCTAATTGTATACAATTTGATAAATTTGATATGTTCTATGCTTCTTACAGGCCACCTCCTTTCCGAATGTTAATACTCTGGGAAAGCAGCTGACTGTAATACGCCATTACCCGCAGCAAAATAACTCGAATGATATTTTAAATTAGAAGCCCAAACATACCGTAAAGTGGTATAACCTCGTGTCGCAAGAGTCAGGGGAGTAGTCGTTTTGTAAGAAAATGACATGTCACAGCGCCATCTGTTGTCATAATGAGGCATTATTTCGCGCAAACTTACTTGATGCTAATTTGCAACATGCTTGATGCTACATTATAATCGTGATTTTAGAAGATACAATTTGTCATAAAGCATGGGCAAGGAGAATATTTTGAAGTTACGGTGTTGCAAGGCAAAATCTGTAAAATGCAGAACAAAATCAACAGCTGGAACGATGTAATTTGCGATATAGCAGGTTTATAAATAGAATATTAAAAACTTATAATAACTGA
Organism: Megalonaias nervosa; assembly: GCA_016617855.1. NCBI lineage: Eukaryota > Metazoa > Mollusca > Bivalvia > Unionida > Unionidae > Megalonaias > Megalonaias nervosa. The sequence goes on along the minus strand of JAECUM010021636.1, from coordinate 19,852 downwards.
CATAGCATTTACCATACGACAAACAACGGAATGAATTCAGCGTTTGGCAAAATGCAAGATACAATGACGCAGAAGGAAAGTAGATCTAAGCACTTGCAACTAGCCCTTTACAGTTTGCATCAATGAAGAATACAATATACATGGATGAAATTATGAATGTAGAACTTACAAGCAGCCATTTACAATAATGCAGAAGAAAAGTAGCACTTGCAAACTGCCACGTACAGTTTGCATCCATGAAGAATACAATATACATGGAGAGAATTATGAAAGTAGCACTTGTAAGCAGTCATTTACAATAATGCATCAAGGAAAAATAGAAAATACATGCATAGAATTATGGCGGTAATCCCCCTCCATATTGGTCTTGCTATCCTGCCTATGCATGTTCGACAAAATCGCTCCAGTTTATGCTCCAGTTTACTTTTTGAGTTTCATTTATGTGGTCTTTGTCATTGAAATACTTTGGTCTTTGTCATTGAAATGCTTTGGCATTTGTCATTGAAATGCTAATATTTGGGCATTTGAATATGTAGATAATCCCTTCCCCGCCAATCCACAGCTGGTTAACAGTGTCAACAGTTAAACATAATGCCTGGAAAGAGAGTTTGCTGCAAACAAGATTTGCCAATGTGTTGCCAAGTGTGTCTATCACAGTCACTCTATCACTTAGCCCGAGTAAGAAATGTCCTCTATTATCAGGAATGGCACAATAAACTTGTAGACTTTCAAGGGTATTTATATTCTCTCCTCTATAGTCAATAAGATGAACGTTTACATAGAATTTAGAGCTGTCTGCCAAACGATGCGTTTCATCACAAACAGCAACTATGTTTGTGTATTTGCATACAGCTATGCTTTTTAATAGCTTAAACTGACCCTTGCCTAGCTTTAAGTATGTAATGTTCTTGCCGCTTTGATCAATTACAAGTAGTCTTTCAGATTTACCACTGCATACAACCACCCTCCCATCCGGACAAGCTGCAATTGATTCAGGTATGATCGGCAAAATACATACGGTCGTCACTGTGCAGTCTCTGCTAATTTTGTACAGTTTACATTCCTTAGAAACTGAGGCAAAGATGTTCAAATCACTATCACAATCAGCTGCAATGATTTCAAGATTCTCTAGTATTTGGCTATGCTTTACTCCGTGCTCATCATACAAACTGAAACCTTTTCTACCTTGCTGTACCATCAACGTCTGCATATCCTTGTAGGGCAAAATTGACATTATCTGCCAAGAATGTGGCAAACAAAAAGTATTGATGAGCTCCATTTCAATATTGCCAACATTTGAAGACGTTTTCTGATTCTTTACTGACCCAAGCGTTTCAGCAGTTAGCTTTGTATAAGTCATTTCTGTAAATGTAACCAGACTTACTGGAGGAACATACGATGGCACAGAGGCATTAACTGCCATTATTTTTTTCTGCATCATGGAACCTTCTGCAAGCATTTCCTCACCACTTGCATTTTGTACCCACCTACGTATTGCTTCATGCTTTTCAAGAGTTGATGCCATGCATTTCTCAATACTGTCGAGCTTCGATAATTCCTTTTCGCAATATTGAGTAATCTGTAAACTTAATTCTTTCGCTCCAGAGTTGATTTGTTCTCTAAGTACATTTGCTTTCTTTTCAAGTTTCTCCACTGCTTTCATCTCGTGTGACTTAACCATTGACTTCAGCTCCTGTATTACCTCTAACTTCGTCTGGGTTAAATATATGTAAGTCGCGCTTTCTTCTAATGCTTTTTGTATATCTTTCTTTCTTCTTTCTGCAGCGACTTTGCTATTTTCAATGACATGCTGGCCATGACATTGATCTTGGCAAACGGAGCAGAGAAATTCATGACAATTTTGACAATAGCTTTCTGCCAATTCTGCAGAATGTTTTGAACACGGTTTCTCGTAGCTCCTTGTTTCATTCAGGTGGTCCAAATCAAATAACTCATGACTTTTAGTTATCTTCAGTTTCTTATGGGGAAGGGCACAATTTTCACAAATGTGTTGTTGGCATACTTTGCAGTACTTTATAGCAACATGTCTCTGTTCATCGTCACAGTTCTCACATAAAACAGTTACTTTGTTTTCTGTTATCGCCTCATCTACTGTTTCGATGTAATAGTTGGTCTGTAGAGAGCGGGCCCCGCCTTCAGGAATGTCAATATCTGTCCGACACAATGGACACTGAAACTTCGGATTTGGTCTGGCTCTAGAAATGTGAGACTCCATACAAGTTTCACAAAAACTGTGAAAGCAAGGCAGTATCTTCGGCATTTTGTATGGATAGCGGCAAATCCCGCACGTTAATCTAATTGCTGTCGCCATAATGTTATGCACCGAATTGGAAATGAAAGTAGAGCCTGCATTGCGCATGCGTGTAGGCGGTAGGTAAAAGTATTAGATCAGACGCGTGTAAAGTTGTAGATACGCGACAGTGATCAAATGCTCCAGTAAATATATTTAGATAAATCATCATCATTGTCATCTTTGTCGATTGCATTCCAATTCTCCTCAGTTCCTTCCTCCACTGTATCATCCTTACAGCACTATCATCATCATCATCTTATTATTATTATTATTATTATTATTATTATTATTATTATTATTGTTGTTGTTGTTGTTATATGTACACTTTTGTGGATATTTTGTAATTTGATTTTGTAATACTAGTATTTGATATAATGTTTAATAGGGCGAGTAGATGTGGGGGCGTAGAAACCATATAGCAAGAATATGCAAAGCGTAGGGAACCACTAATTATTTTTCTTACACTATAGATTTGGCAGGGACAGCCCATCGGTAAGCTTTGCATATGGGCCCAAATATCCTAGCTAGGCCACTGAGTAGATGCAGCCTCTTGGGGAAGAGTAGCTGAATGTCAAAGGTCACATTCACGTGAGTAGTATGGACTACTCTACTTTGTTACCCTAACTCTATCGACACCGCGTTAGGGAGGGTGATCATATTTGGTATGGTATTTTCTCTAGGATAAGTAGAAAATGTCGTAGATTTCCGATCCTGTTCATATTTAACTGTTAAAGCCGAATGGAGGAGGAAATTTAGGGACGCAGTGGCGGATCCAGAAGGTTGAGGTGGGGTTGGGAAGATCCAACAGTACAGTTAAATAATATATATTTCAAGGGATAAAAAGCCCAGATAAAATGAGCCATTTAGGTAAAAGGATTAAATAGACCCACCCTCCGCGAAATAACACAGTATATGCGCCTGGAATGATCATCTTTGCTATTGGGGGGGGGTCTTGTGGATGAATAGCAACGAAGATTCAAATCCTTAATAAAAGCCACGGAATCAGGGAAATGGGTGGGTCAAAAAGAATAAAGACAGGATATTTGCGATAGATTTCATTTCCAGTTGTTGCTATTGTATTTGTTGATGACGATGATGATGATGATGATGATGATGATGATGATGATGATGATGAAATGTCTCGGAAGAACTTCAGTGCCACTGATGAGTATTATGTGCATCAATAGAAACTCTTTTTATGTGTTCATCACCTATTTATTTATCTATTAGTTATTCATCAAATCCACCAATCTCATATTAAAATTTCGAATATGCAAATGAATACTTTGATGAGCCTCAATGTTTTTCTCCTCTTCATCTTTTTTATTATTATTGCTCTCGTTCTTTTGATTATTATTGGTAGTATGTTGTAGTGGCTATGTTTTTTTTTTTTTATTTGTTCGTGCACGCAGATGTCACCACAATTATTAGGGAAAGACGGCTAAAGGGAATAGTTTCTTTTCGTTATGTAAGTAATATGATGCGGTGTTGGGATGAGACCCAAACCTTTTTAAGCGTGAAGTAAAAACTATTGAGAAAGATTTTTTTTTCTTTCCTATAACTGTTACAGGAAAAATGCACACACACACACACACACACACACACACACACACACACACACACACACACAGATTCCCAGGTACGAAATAAATCTGCATTTAAAGGAAAATCAGTAAGGAAATCGGAAGATATAGCACAACAATTATGGTCTCCATCATTTTCATAGCATTTCTCTGTCACTCATCCTCATAATTTTCAATGTTTTCAAATTCTATACATATTATACGTATTTATTTGCAAGAAAAGTATACATTACGTGCATATATTTGAAGTAAACTGTCGATTTCTAGATCATAAAATGTGCACTTGTGCATCATCCGTCTGCATATCCTCAGCTATGCGAAAAATTCATGTAATAAAAACAAATCCGTTCACATGGTCACCCTGATAGAGTTGTAATCTAAATTCCTCGGAAATGTGCCAAAGAAGTGAAAATAGTTTCTGCAAAGTAGAACTAGGACAAAAGAATTAATTGAAATTACGCCTTTCACTATCCCCCCAAAAGAAATGAAAATAAAATAAAATAACACAATCGGTACACAAGCACCAGTGCAACTGAGTGATATCACCTATTCATTAAAAGATGCATAAATCTGCAGAAAATGTTGGTTGCACACATCGGTGTACATTTATACACTTACCGGTATTTCTCGCGGCTGTGCAGCTACCGTCACATGTACATTATATTTCCGAAGTAAATCCTATGTTTGGCGACTTTTAAATCCACGTGGAACAGCACAACCATCTGTCCTGTGGCCATTTTGAATTTCGCGCTAGATATGGCTATTACCAATTACCGATATGTGTCTAAAGTGTACGCAGGTTTGTTCCGGAAAGATTTACATGCGGAAAAATTACAGATTTGAATGAACAGGTGAAATCAGACACACATATCGTCCATCAGTGTCAACACAGATTTGGGTAGGTGGGTGGGTGATTTATCGGACTAGGTAGACCTATAAGCACGCCTATGAAAAGGGAGAGAAAAATGTTTAATATACACGGTTTAAATATAGTGATATGTCCCATGCACCCCTACCCCATACTTTTGTTTCGAAACTACATTGAAAAATAGCTCATTCAAAAGTTATAAAATTAATATATACTAGTATTTCTGGACAATATATGTTGCTAAACTAAGGATGATATTAACAATGCGCAAGACTGCTGCTTTTTCGTCCCTTGTATGTGCGTTTCGGTGATTCAGGATTTCAAGCTATTGAAATACACTAGTATTAGGCTATTTTACAGATGTAAAATATCTACATGTTCAAAAGTATATCTTGTTTCTAACACATGTATGTATGTATGTATGTATGTATGTATGTATGTATGTATGTATTGTTACGAATATGTAATTAAATTGCTTGTGTGTTAGTTTTAAAATTCTTTTTTATTTTATTTTTGTTTCATTACTTTTTATTGTAATGATAATTTTCATTGGATTTGAATCTCTTTTTCCGAAAATTGACTTGACCCGATTAGATTATAAGTTACTTCAGCACTATTTTTAGTTCATAGATTTTGTAAGCATCGAGTGAAGACGATTGGCTATTGCCAAGGTGATTTCGGCCCTCGTGTTAGCTAATTGTATACAGCCTTTCTTTTTTTTATTTATTTCCAGTGTGAAAATTTGATTCTTAGATAGGGCTATTCTTGCATACGTGATAATTATCATTTTTTTTTTTATTGCGCTGTTCATGTTAGAAATCACGTAGCCTGTCACATGAACTACCATGTGATCTAAAATCGAAGCTTAAAACAGCCATTTTCTACTAGATCTTTTGAGTTGTATTTTAAATCTTGAGGGCTCAAGAGGTTATTATTGTTGTTACCAGCTTGTTCTGAAGTTCGTTTATTTTTTGGAATTTAATAATTTATTCTCTAGAAAACTAAACAAATGCTTTATATTTATAAAAGTTCTGGGAGAAAGAAATTCAGTGGAAATTTATTCTGAAGTTTAACGGAAACATTATAAACTGTGATTCAATCGAGGATCTGTTACCATCAGTACAACGACCTAATCTGACGTCATCGCCTCCATATTGGAATTTCATCGAGATTCGAAGCCGGATTCTATTAGAACTGTTTAGTGATAGGACTTATATTTTTCAATCTTAGGATTAAATTTTGGATTATATTCACAAACCGTAAGTCCTATTTACAATTTTTACATTGTTTTCTAGGGAAATAAATTATTTTGTTAAAATATACAAAGCTTGTTGGCTTCACTCCTTTCTCTTGTTATTTTTTTACGAGCCTACATGTAACAGCATGTATGTATGTATGTATGTATGTATGTATGTATGTATTTTCCTAGTGCGAGGGGTCTATATAATCTTGTCCCATTGTGTGTGTACATGCGTCTGCTTGCTATGTCGTAAATTTCTTCCATCACGATTAAAGAGGATGAAAACCGTTTTATTGTAACTTGAATACGTTTTAGAATGTGCACAATAGTGTATAGTTATGTTGTGTCCCTTACGATAGGATCTAGTCCTAGGCGGAGAAGTGTCATAAAAGTGATTTGAGGTTGTCCAGCCAATTATGGTTTCAGATCCCTAAACCCCTTCTAATACCTCCATGATCTCCCCCATTGAGGATTTATGCACACGTGCGTGCGTAAATGTAACCGCGTCGCGCCATCAAGTGAAGTTTAAATGAAGCGCCCAAGTCAGATCAATACATTCCTGTAGCTATCGCAACACCTCTATTATTGAACGCGGTGTAGTGAGTATAAACCAGAGGTATTCTGTCACTGTATAAGATAGCTTAAATCAAGAAATGGAGTGATCTAAGTCGCATTTAATTCTAAAAGAGGGAGCCTAAAATATCCTAGACTTAAGCTGTCTTAGCTACTGTCCATATAAAACGTATCAAATTATTGTGAGTGGAAGTGCAAGCTAATAATTTGAGTCATAGGAATTATTATATCATGATGACAAACATACGTGGCTTCGTAACATTGATAAAATGAGATGGCAGCTATGACAAAGGTGTGGGACTGTGTATGCACTAAAACGTGTGGGACCACGAATGCAATATATACACTATTGAAAATAACAGGAAATTGTATAATAATTCTAAAAGGATTTTGTTATTAACGTTGACTATTATGCGAGATGTGTACCACATTGTTTCTCGCCAGCGCTATTAAGTTTATATACTTTTTTTCTTTTACACATTAAGGGTTATTGGTGACCTAATCGGTTAGCGTGTCATGCGCTTGATCGAAACAATCCAGGTTCGAATCACACTTGCGGAAGTTTTCTTTATAACTGAGGAACTTTTTCGATCGGGTTGGTGGCATACAAAATGTGAAGGTTAAATCTGATGTACGGTTGACATCAATCATGGTTACAAGGAACGTATAATTCTTTGAGATGTAATTTGGTCTGAAACGACTTCTCAGCCTTCTAGAATGTAGTTTGGGACTCTAGGGACTCACCTGGGGCTGCATAATTCATGCCATCGTTTTCTCTTCTGTTTCATTCAGAATGCAAAAAAAAAAAAAATGTGAAATTAAGCGTGTGCTCCATGTAAAATGTCTAAAAACTGCATTTCATGACCGCCAAACATTTTCCACGTAAGTATGTTTTCCTTGTCTTAAAATGCATCTTAGTGTAATATGATCATGTTATGTTAAATCCTCGTTTAGAGCATAGATAAGGCAAACCATTTGTCGTGTGATGGGATCAGGTTCGCCATCTGAAACTGTTACAGACTGAGCGTAGGTTTATGTTATAATCCCACAAAAAGTAAAATAATATAATAAAAGGATAAGACTTCGGTCTAGTTATTTTATGGGAAACATGGTTTTGGGACTGACATAGATGGATATTGATTATATTATGATAATATTGTCTGCAAAAGATCTCACAAAGGGATAACATTTTGTTTAATGTATAGTAAAAGAAAAAGAATTATTTTCAACATCAATAAGACAAGGGTCCCAAAAATAAAATCTGTAAGGCATATCAGTTTTTGTTAAGGAAACTAAAGTTGTACTTAATGTGTCAAGAATATTGCTAGAAGAACATATTTTAAAGGAAAACAATACATACACCAGTTTTTATTAACTATTACACCTTTTTCCTCTCAAACCATTTTTAATAAGTATCTGATGCAAGTAAAACCTCCTTATAGAAACAGAAACAAATTATTAAGTGACTGAATTTCATTCCATGAAAATTCTTGAGCATTCCAGAAATTTAGAGACTGGGTAAAACCTGATATAAAAAATGAGCAAATATACTGGTCATGAAGCATATTATCCCATTATGATTGGTTCTGAAATACAAGTTTTAATTGTTTGGTAAATTTATGTCAAAATAGTTAAGGTGCCTTCATCTCTAAAATCAAAATATTAAATATGTGAAAAGCTGAAGGGAATCATTTTAGCAAAGAACTTTAGACAGTCCAAACTTTTTTCTTCTATATTTTACAAATTAAATCTGGTTAAGAACTTAAAACTTAATGGTGCACACTGGGTACACCTCCTATATTGTTATGTGTTACTATTAAAAAGCTTAAGATGAACAGCAATGAACTAGAGCTGTTGTTGAGCAGGAGTTCACAAGAGAACCTCCTCCTCTGTGACATCAGTCAGTATCTTTGAGAGTGCACAACTAAATGCAGAATGTAGGTCTCAACATCACGTTTTTGATATATGACATGACTGATTTTCCACATTCACCTGACATGCATGTTTGGTGACACTAAGTTAAATGGTGTTAAAACTTGAACACAGGCACCTTTTCTATGCAATGTTCAAAATCCTGGAAGAGGTCACAGTGACCCAAATGTAATGTGAAATGTTTTTATTCTAAGATGCTTTCTTAGTGTAGTAGTTGAGCTAAAAGGTGTTATAGTTTGAACATATGCACCATATTTAAATAGTGTTAATAATCCTGGAAATGTGAAATGCTTTAATTATAAGATAAGTTCTTAGTGTATTTTTGCAATAGGTGAAGAGTTATTAAAATTCGAGAAAAGAAATAACTGTCATTACTTCATTGTACTAAACAGGTCATGGTGACCCAGTATCGGTGAATGATTGACATCCATCCCATCTGAAGATACACAAAAAGGGCAAGTTTAATATCATTATATGTAGAGGTCTACAATTGCAGCCCATTGATTGAGGAATTTCGCAATAAATCCTGAACAATAGGTTATAGTGATACTGCCTAAGTTTGCTCTCAATAGAAGCTAAGTTAAAATACAGAGTTAGCATTACAGCATTAGTGAAAATAGCAGTTGTTAATAAATTCTGGAAAGTAGGTTTATAGTCATCTGGATTTTGTGTGTAACGTATGTTCATCACAATATGTACATACAATGCAAGCTTATGTGAATATATTTTAGTATACAGAAGTTACATCCCAAACAGGATGGATGAAAAACGTTTTAAGCAATTTTAATATGTCCTGGAAACTAGTCACTGCAATCTAGCTCTGGTAAGCAAGATGGCAATAGGCAAAAAGGTAGTGTACTTAGAGCGCAGGACAACATTTTTAACCATTGTTTAGCTTTTCCATCATTTTTAACCATTGTTTAGCTATTCCATCAATCAAGGAAAGTAGTTTACAGTGACCTACTTTTCTGCACAACACAAACTCAACCCAAGTTCCCCGAAAGTGCAAGTTAAATGTTAATAAGTTATGCAGTAAAGGAATTATAGTATGGACAAGAAAGAATGATAGGCCAAGAAAATCTCGTATACTGGCCTCTTGTCTGTATGAAAGTATCAAAAGGAAATATTTGAAAAGGATTCAATTATTTATTAATGGCTAATTATTCAATAGTTGTCTCCTTTTCAAAGAAATGTAGTGAATTCTATAAGAGTTAATGAAAGATGTTATTTTAAAAATTAAGTAAGCATGAAACGCCCATGTTGTACTGAATTTAGGAACTGGTCAGTGGAGGTGTGATGGGGACCTGAGATTTTTAAATACTCCATGACCCATTTAGCCTGAAAACAAATATTCCTGTGCTGATTCACAGACTTAAAGAATTTAATATATTCAATTGAAAACATTGTCTTGAGGTAAAGAAAATAAACATTCTCGTTTGAAAGAAAAATCCAAATCCTTATAATTATTGGAGAGAACTTTTTCTTTTATAAAAAAATTTGTTGATAAAGTTTGACTTATATTGGCACGATAGCAGTTTTAAAAATACTGGAATATGTTTCCACTTGATTCATGTAAAAGATAAATAGTTGCTATGGAGGGAATAAGAAACAACAATGACTAGAACATGTCAGCTGGAACATTTCCTGAAAAATTGTTAATATTACATGAAGTGCTTTTGGAGAAGATGTTAAAATTATTTTTCTCATATGGCTGTCACTGAGACCAAGAGTCACATATTTATTTGTAGATTATGTATTAAAAATATTTCCCCATATATATATATATATATATATATATATATATATATATATATATATATATATATATATATATATATAACCAGTGTATTTTCATTAATTAAAATTTTACAATTGTATTTTGTTGAGATATGAAAAATATTTTTTTCTATATGGTTGTTATGGAGATTGAATGTTTGCAATAGAAGCCAACAAAATCAAACGTCGCTTAATAATATTCCTGAAATTGTTGACCCAAGAGGACCACAAATTTAGATGCCAAAATATATTTTGATCCGGTTGTTATGGAAATCAAGTTTCTTTCACTCCTTCAGTTCATACAGGACAGATGATAATAATTTAATAAATTAATACTGTATGATATTGTTTGTGTCATGTACTATGAAGTTCCTGGCTGTTGAACTAATACCTTTATCCTGTTTCACAAAATGTGTTCACGTAAGGAGTTTACTGGTACCACAGTTTGTGTCATATTGAACCTAATGGAAAGTTATTTGAAAACAGAAATTTTCAGAAATGCATAATGTCTGCATGCCCTTGTCATTTATGCATTATTGATCCCATACGCAATAGATGCATTCATGCATGCACGGAAATTTATTAAAATTCCACAGCAGATGTAGACACAATGCACAGGTTTAAAACAACCACAGATTTTTCTTGTCTTGAATGGCGCTTCTAATAGCTGCCGGCCTTTCTCAAGGGACACACAGAGGTAATTCACCCTGGTGGCCTGGACGGGTATCGAACTTGCGAATCATCGATTACTAGTCTGACGCTCTACCAAGCTACTGCAATTCACCAGTAACATTTTCATTATCTGATTGTATTCGAATAATACTAATTAAATGTAATCCAAACTTTTTTTCCTTGCAATATAAACTATCGATTATTTTTATCGATAAGGATTTTATTATTATTATTATTATTATTATTATTATTATTATTATTCACTGCAGAGTATCAGAATATTCTGGCCAAGATTTGGTTCCTAATCTGGAACATGTGTAAGTAGTTGTATAGCTTGTTTGATACGATAACCGCAATAAGCCCTACAGAGTTTTATCCCTTGTCATCCTCTTGGCGTTGTGACTGTTTACGAATTCATGAAAACAGTGAGATAACAGGATTCATGGTTGCAAAAGATTATTAAAAATTGGAAAGCCAAAATATCCAATCTTTACACCAATTTAGAGGAAATAATTATCGTCCTCTTCAATAAACAAAATAATAACAAATAAGTCTGGAGAGAGAGAGAGAGAGAGAGAGAGAGAGAGAGATCTGGCTGAATAAAAGAGAACTCTCTTTAGCCATGCCCTTGTCGGCTTTCATCGTTATGCACACAAGAGCGAACCCAGGTCTAATCTCCACACTATGTGTATTCTTACCTAGATACGGTCTTGACAAATAAACGGCTCATTTAGCCATGCCTTGCTGATGGCAATACTGTATAATTTAATTTAAACTTTCCATTTCCATTCCATTAGCTATTGCATTCATTTCACTGATTAATTAAATGATTCATTTATTCATTCATTTATTTATTTATCCGTAGTGGAATTAGTTATTTTTTCGGTGTGATAAATAGAAAATGTGTTCGAATAATTAGTGTATAAAATGCTGATTATATAAGTACTTTTAAATGAAGTACTGGTATTTTTATTTTATCACATGAGTATTCTGTTACCCAGGTTAATGTACCCGTATTATAATTTGTCTTTGTCACATATTTGGAACACTTGACATACAGTGTGGTTTATTATTTTCGATATGGCCACAAGTCAAGGGATCACTACATGTGAATTTGATTGGTCCAAATATGCACACGAAATCCTTATAAAGTATTGTTTTTATTGCTTGGCTGGGACCGTGATAATTTTCCATATCACACTTACTGGAACTACTTTTATTGTACCATGTTATTTTCAACAGTGATCTCTACCCAACTAAGTAATGTAAACAGGAATTTCCGTGGACGTCTTGGGCATTAAAATGCTTCTCTTTTGTTAATTGGTCAGTTTGATATTTAGGAAATTTTCTTTCTTTAAATATTTTAAGTATTTTATATTTAAAAAGAGTGTACTTGCCCTTTGAACTATTTTTCTTCGCGCAGTAATTAATATGTATATCGGTTGAGGAACAATACGGTTGAAATTTATTCTTCTATCTTTTACAGAAACTCAAATGAGTAATCATTTAATAATAAATTTATGAAACTCGTTGAATATTTCAATATTAAATCATTACTCATTTGAGTTCCTCTCTATACCTATCACGCATAATTACGTCTGACGCTGTCACAATTATCGTCAGAGCCCCAGGTGGCCAAGTGGTCTAAGGCGCCTGCCTTTATAGATTAATCACATTTCATATCTGCCCACGAGGGTTCTAGTCTTGGCTCAACCAATGTGGGCATGTGAAAAGACTTGCCAGTAGCTTCCAGTGTTAATGTGTATTTAGTTTATATTCCATCTCAGATGGACTTTTAGAAGCATGTAATAATGAGCTATCGTCTGCAAAGAGCTCAGAAGATCATCTGTTATGTAGTTTTATATAGACAATGAATAGTAACGGGCCTAAAACAGATCCCTGCGAGACTCCTTCAATTAAAACCATCATACCAAATAGGAGATTCAACTGTATTTACAATGACAGGTTGAGCCCTACTCGTTAAATAGTCTGCAATCAAATCAACAAATGAGATATCGGTGAAGTAGCCCATTAATTTAAGTAATAGTCTTTCGTGCCGCACTTGTCCAAATGCTTTGGAAATATCAAATAAAACCACGCACGTGTGCCCTTTTGTCAAGGGAAGTGAACATATTATATTATATATATATATATATATATATATATATATATATATATATATATATATATATATATATATATATATATATATATATATATATATATATATATATATGCTTGAGTCTTGTGAAGAAATCCTGAATAATGTTTAAGAAAGATTATTTTTGTGTAAGAGATTGTGTAAAAGTTTAAAATAATTCCTTCAATCTCTTTCCCAACAGAGCATTAATGAGATGGGTCTCTGATTAGAAGGATCACTTGCTCAGCCCTTTTGTACACAGGCATTATGTGCCCAACCCTTTTTGTACACAGGTATTACATGCCCAACCCATTTTGTACACATGCATTACTTGCCCAACCCTTGGTACACAGGCATTACTTACCCAACCCCTTTAATATACAACATTACTTTTGCTATTTTCCATAAGGTCGGATATGATTTCGTGCCTAAAGACATGTGAAGGACACATAGTAACTTGACTAACTGTATGGCTTTTTCGTTGAGGGTCTGAGAGCTTGTGTTATTTCTAGTCCACTAACATTGTGTATGGGAAAGATATGAATTGCATCACAAATTACTTGTTCATTGATTACAACATTAGTCTAGGTTTCATGCATTCTAGATTGTAAATCAGGCACTTTAACATTAGCATCATCAACAGTTGTTACTTGTCTGAAAAAGAAGAAATTTAACCAGTCGGCTGTTTCACCGTCAGAAAAGGCATTAAAATTAGGTCTAGCTTCACTGGTACACAACAGTGTTGTAATCTTGTTGTGATGTTCCTCTGTACACATTGGCGTCTCAATAGTCCCTCGAGTTCGTTCCAAAATCGTCAGTGATCTCAAAATGTTCGCATAACGTTTTCTTTTAGCTATGTTGTTTGTCAGTTATTTTATATACTTTATTTCGCATATAAAAAATTCCAGTGATATGAAGTCTTTCTTTTTGCAGCTAACTTCCTGATGAGGTTGCGTTTTCTGGATATTCGACGTACTGTTACTGTCATACAAACATTTACCCAATGTTATCGAAGTTAGAATCTGAAATGAAACACACTCTTTACCTAATAAGCTGAAGTAAACATTCCCACGTCGAGATATATGTCCCTACAGTTCCCTAGTTTAGTTCGTCGATCGATACATGAAATTAATGTTACATTTTTTAAAATCAGCATTTTTATAACACCATATAGTAGAAGCAATACTTAAAGATGACTTTGTGCTCACATACATTGTTTCCTGTAATGAATTAACTCCAGATTGTAAGACATCAATAGTTTGAGAAGCTATTTATAGGACCTAGAAAAAGTTAAGGAAACATTCTGGTTGGCTCATTGACGATATTTTGCAAGTCTTTTAGGATAATAACATCTCTGAGATTATATATTCAGCGCCGAGCAAGTTCTGGTTAAAAACACCCAAAATTATAATGCTATGAGAAATGTAATATGCTCACTCATGGCTGAAGTTTGATAAATCTCAGAGTAGTAATGGTGCAGACGGAGGGCGGTAAAAGTTCTTTCAAACTTTAAGAAAATATTATTACTGCTAAGCCTTCGAGATCACGCGCAAATAAGTTAGAACAATGTTAAAAAAATAGTTCACTTGAAATATAGACCATTACACACTGTCCATGGCTATTTCAATCACACCTAATGGACTTATTATAGTCTTCAATCCTTAAAAAGTCACTATTACTGTAATTTATATCTGTCTCAGTTAATGCAATTATGTCAAAATCATCGAAATTAGTCGAAATATAAGCTATCATATGTGGTACCGGTTTTATGTCCAAATAAACAAATAACAAAGTGTTACCATCAGCCGATGTAAGTGAGCTATTGGAATTACTGCAGCTAAACGACAATGACGGAAATATTGGACCAGGATTTAACTCCGTGTTCCCTGACAAGATGTGAAAACGGAACATCCATAGCAAATATATGACAGGAAACACGACCTCCACATTGATAACGCGAAGAGTCTTTAGCACCAACTGTTTCCTGAATTTTGGCAAAATTCCAGGATAGCGGGCATGCTGGTGTAATTATCAAATGATATTCAATATAAAGGTTCTGACAAGTCATGGGGACCAAGAAATGACAAGGCGACGATATGAATAAAAGCAGGTATCTGTACAATTTTTGTCTGAAAAATATAAAGCGGATGTCCTGTAAGATTGTCATAACAAAATCGGCTAGAAAGGCGCGGACGATGCATCCATACATATACCGTATCTTTATAACATACTTTCATTAATCAAATGGACATCGAATGAACAGGTACATCTAATAAATACGTACATTTAAATGTATAAATGAATATATGCATTTGCAAAACATATTACATACAAAACTTATATCAAAGCAATAGTTCATTGCAAACAGAAGGATATCAGTAGTATATGGGGATACCGTAACGACAATGGGAATTAGCATTACAGACCCCCCCCGGGACCGTATAGCGACAAGAAAAGAAAGCACAGCCTGGGACCGTATAGCGACAATGTAAATTGTGTAGAGTGACTAGCACACCCTGGGACTGTATAGCGACAATGGAAATTTGGTAGAGTGACTAGTATACCCTGGGACTGTATAGCGACAAGAGGAATGGAACAGGTGGCATGACGTCACACTGGTAACAATGTAGCAAAAAGAGGAGTACTGTGACGTCAGGCTACCTGAGAGAGGGGCTATAGACAAACACGAATCAAGAGTATTCGTGTATAAAAAGAGTAAGGGTTTATATATATATATATATATATATATATATATATATATATATATATATATATATATATATATATATATATATATATATATATATATATATTCGTTTGGGTTGGAGACAAAATGAAAATTAAGATCTTTTCGAGGCATTGGAAGTGGCCCTGAAAAGGGCCTTTGGGTTCTTCTTCTTTTATCTTCTCCAGTTCTTCCACCAGTTCCTGACTTTTTGAATAATTCCTTTCTTTTTTTCTTTCTCTGGCATCCAGTCAGGATGACCCATAGCTCTAAATTTCTCTTGCACTTTTATCCAATTGTTGTTAAGTCTGTCAAACTCTTCTTTCTTCTTTTTGTTTTCCTTTTCCTTCCTCTCTTTTGCCCAGGTCTCCTTTATCTTCTTTACTTCTTCTTCCAATACCTTTTTCATCAGGTCTTCCGTTTTCTTTACATTTTCTAAGCCTTTTTCTACAAAAGACCATTCTGTTAAAATGAATGTGTCTTCCAAAAAAACCACCCTATTTTGGTGACAACATCAAGGGTCTGCTTCAATGTGCCTACTCTGACATATTTTGGATAGTTGAAGCCTCTCAACTTATCCGCTTCCTCCACTATTATACCTTGTAGTTCATAACTTGCTACTTTCATACTTGTCATAAAGTCTAGGCTGACTTCAAACCTCCACTCCATTTGAAGTCTTTCCACCACATGGACTCCATCTATCATCCACCACCAACTGTCTGTCAACTTGTTAAAAAGATCCATCTTGTATTCTGTGTTGAATGGCGCGAATGACGAACGCTATACTTTTATATACTTCAAGCACGGACGTGAAGGAAAACATCCCTTACACTCACTTCACATATTATATGCTATCCTCATCAACGGATGAGAAGATAAAAACACACACACCCATATACTATCCTCACCAACGAACGAGCAAGCATAAAACACACATTATACTATCACACCAACGAACGAGTAAGCATAAAACACACATTATACTATCACACCAACGAACGAGCAAGCATAAAACACACACACAATATACTATCACACCAACGAACGAGTAAGCATAAAACACACACCCATATACTATCCACACCAACGAACGAGCAAGCATCAAACACACTTTATACTATCACACCAACGAAGAAAGAGAAGAAAAACACATACCCATATACTATCCACACCAACGAACGTGCATGCTAACACACACACACACACACACACACACACACACACACACACACACACACACACACACACACACAGACATCAGCAAAGAGTGAGTGTTTATAGTCACACTACACTACATTCACACGAATTGGCAAATTGAATAGTTTCTCTTTTCTAGAGATCTGGTTAGCCCTGAAAAGGGCTGTTTTTTTTAGAACTGCAAATGCACCTGGTTAATGATGACATCTCCCAGGGCAGGCATCACACACGCATCGCCGGCTCCAGTCCTGCTCCCAATTGATGCGTGTGGTTGGGAGCGCAGAGGGAGGTTGATTGGCTTCACTATCCCACTCCTCAGTTTGAGGGATAGTGAACACTTGTTCCCTTCTTCTTCTATTCCACACCCTGGGATGCTGACGCCGAGGCTCCCACTCTTGCCTCTGTCTTTCCAATTCCTCCTCCCAGGTTTCTCTCTGGAGGACAGCGGCTCTTGGTACTGGCGGCAGAGGTTGTGGCTGTCTTTGCTGTGGTGCTGCTACTGCCTGTGGAGGCGTCCTCACCTCAGGCTTGACCTCACACACAAATCTTAGCATGAGGTGAGGTAGGATCCCTCTCATCTCCTCTTCTTTCTTTTTCTTCTCCTCCTCTTCAAGCCTGGCTTCTTCGGCTAAAGCCTCCATAGCCAGCTCATCTAGCAACCGCCTGGCATATTCCAGGTGCATCTGGAGTTCTAGTAGTTTTGTTATTCTGCTCATTTTGTTGCAGCTGCTACGTCAACGTGGGTAGCCAGACTGACGATCGCACCGATTTATATACTTGAAGCACGGACGTGAAGGTAAACATTCCCTAGCACCCAAATTTACCATCACATGTAACGCGTGGACTTAAAAGAAACACTCACGTTGACTTTTTTACTTTTTACTTACAAACACAGACAGACACGATTGGACAAGACAGAGAAACGAAGTGCTTATAGGCACACTTCTATTTTTTTAAACATACAAACACACAAATATTTTGTTTTACTGACAAAAGAAACGAAGTGCTTATAGACACACTTCTATTTTCTACAAATTTTGGCTAATTACAAATTTTGGCAAATTGAATGAGTATGTCTTTTCGAGAGTATTGGGTAGCCCTGAAAAGGGCTGGGTTTTTTTGTGTTCACGGAAGTAATGGCAATCTTTTTTTACTGTCTAAGATTGCGTCCCCGTCTGGCAGTAGGCTTTCCTATTGGATACGGTCTGCTTCTGCGAAAAGAGAAAGAGAATTCTCTGGTGTCTAATCGACAGTCCACAAAACCTCTGTCTGGTTCTTGCTGCTGCTGCTGCTTGTTGTTCTTCTCTCTGCTTCTTCTGAAGCCTGTATTTCTCAGTCCATTCTTCTTGTTCTTTTTTAATTTCCTCTCTAAACATCTCTTCTATCAGACCTTGGACTGTGGAGAGCATCCTAACATTCTCTATTTCTTCAGGCTTCGGTATCAGGTTTTAGCCTGACACGATGTAAACTGACGTAAGCTTCGTTCAGCTGGGCTAGTCTGGAAGGCATCTTCATAGGTTGACGAGTCAACAGTGAATGGTCAGACTGGAGACCCACCCGCTTTATATGGTTCAAACGCGGACTCGATAGAAAACATCCCTACTTGGTTTTAGTGTCGGAATGCTATGATAGCGAATGTCATGATGAGGGATAGAAAGAAGTCAAAGAGCATATATTCACAGTGTTTTTTTTTAAAACAAACGACAGACACATTTTTTTTCAAAACACAACATTTTTATTCAAGTAACAAGTAACAAGTCATAAGTCACAAGTAACAAGTAACATCAAACAAATTATTTTTGACAAGGTTGACAACGTTGTGAAATCATGTAAGATTTCCATTGATGGAAGTCATGAGGCCATTGATGTACACTACGTTTCCTAGATAACTATAATGGAAGTCATGAGGCCATTGATGTACACTACGTTTCCTAGCTAAAGACAAAAGATAACTATAATGGTCACAAAACCATCGATCTATTTTCTCATCGTTTCTAGAAGAGTGACGATCAAAATAAGTCACTAAATTTTCTAAAGGATATCCAAGACTGCGTTGATGAAGAAAATATACACAATATTGTCCACACACCATGTAATCTGTGCCTTGTAATTTCACATTATTGTATCGTGTCGTCTGGGCATTTCTTCTCATAAAGTCAATGATATCATCTTCCAAAGGGGGTAATCCATACGAATCAAAATATTCCACACAATTCTCTTGAGGGAAGTAGACGGCAACCCAGTGAGTGCCTGGAAGATGACTTTCGTCCGTGTTGATGACATAAGCTTGATGGTCTTTAGGTTTGCGATGAGGTAGTTCATCTTTAGCGCACACGACAGGATTCCAAGAAGCGGTATACGAACTATTGTTCAAAAGGTAATAAAGTTCCCAGGTATCCATTTTCTGTTGTGTTGTTTTTGTTTTTTTCACAGGTAATGATAAGTCATCAATTCAATTCTGACTTTTTGTTTGAAACGATCTGTCAAGTATCCGTTTCTTTGCCTTGTCTTCGCACTCTGGGCTAAGAGAGCTTCGATGCGATAGATCTCTAGAGTAGTCAGTGGAGGACAGGAATGATCACGCAAGCCTTTATACCACTCATGCAACACGGTTTCTTCTGAGATGAGACTCCAAGCGTCGTCCAGATACTCGTCCAATTTTTTTTCTTTTCTCATCATCATACATTTATCGTGTTGAATTTGACTGGGATGATCGTTTTGACATCCATAACAATATTTCTTGGACAATTCCGTAATTGTATTCGCTAGGTGTTTAGCAAAACAGGACACTAAATCTTGTTCTTGTTCTGGCCATCTGGACTTGACTACTAC
>JAECUM010021635.1:0-52054 GCA_016617855.1 Megalonaias nervosa | reverse complement strand
TTGGGATTTAAATAACAAGACTATAAAATGTTTTAAATTTTCACTTTGTAATCAAGGGACATAAATTATTTATTGAATTTTTTAAAAAACGTGTTGGTTTTCACTCTTTTCTGTTATTTGGTTTAAAACTGTTGAGTCGCAACAAAAAATGAGGGGTCTCGTCCGGAATATGAATTTCTCTAAGATGTTTCAGACATTTTTATCTTAATTTACTTTCACTTTGTTTCGGAAATTTCTTAGTCCCAGGTATTTTAATTTAACACATTTGAGAAATCTATAGCAAAAATCAACAGGCTTTCACAATATCATCTAAAGTGGAGAGTTTAATTTGAATCATGCCCAGGAAGGGTTAGAGTCCTTGTAAAAGGACGAATTGATTGCAAGACAAATCGCTTTTTGAAGCTAAGGCTTTTTCTAACGAAGCAAGAAATTTTAAAAAATATTTTAGTCCAATATGGAAAAGAATTTTTCGCATAAAAGCGCTTTGGGTTTCCGGTCTCTATCTGGTTCTGGTTTTGAAAGTAACAAACTGAATTTTAAAAATAGAGTTAAGAAAGTTTCATCGTCAAGAATTGAAAAGAGAAACAGAAAAGCAAATGAAAATGCAAATTTAGAAAGAGGAAAGTGTGTGTGTGTGTGTGTGTGTGTGTGTGTGTGTGTGTGTGTGTGTGTGTGTGTGTGTGTGTGTGTGTGTGTGTTGGATATTTGGCGTAGTTTTTAAAAAAATTTCAGTCATATCGCTTCGGTGTCTGCAGTGTGGCAGCTTATAGTGATGATTAACATTAGGGCATTATGCCACAGACATGTAGCATGATGTCCCACCCAGTCACATTATCCTGACACCAGGTTGACCATTCCTAACACTAACCTCTTAATCCCGAGCGCCTAGTGATTCAGCTATTAGTATCATTTTTATAAGTCTTTGGTATGACTCGGTCAGGGTTTGAACACGCGACCAAGGCGGACGCTCTAGCCACTTAGACCACGAAAGAGGAAAAAGAAAGACAAAATCAATGAAAATGAAAATGCAGAAGGAGGAAAGGCAGAGAAAGATGTAAAGAAAGAGAAATTTAATGCAATGAGAAAGAGAAGAAAGAGAAAATGCAATTCAACTGAAAAGGAACACAACTGGCAGGTGGAAAAGCACTATACTCTTCCCCACAAGTTCAAGTTTTGATGTGACCAGAAATATTAGGTTAGTACCCCCTTTTAAAGAAATAGATGTAGATCAATGTTTACCTCATTTTGAGAAATATTGCAGCGAAATTTTAAATGCCCAAGAGAGCACTGAACATTATTATTGTAAAGCGTTCTTATTGGTTAAGCTCGTGAAGTCTACACTTCACTATCAATGCAACAAAGTGCTAATTATGATGTGGTTCAGGAATATATCTTGAAGGGTTATGAGCTGGTACCTGAGACTTAACGACAAAGGTTTAATAACTCAAGAAGGAAACTGGATAGATCTATGTCGAATTGGCAAGGGGAACAGAACAATTATTTGATAAGTGTTGCTCAGCGAAGAAGGCTGATCAAGATTATAATAACCTCAGACAGCTCAGTTTGGTTGAAGAGTTAAAAATGTGCGTCCATTGTGACGTCAAGAGCTACCTTGATGAGCAAAATGTCGAAACTTTAGAAAAACTGCTCCTACTGCTGACGATTATTCCTTGACTCACAGTTTTATTTGTCAACAAATCCTCCTCTCAGCAGATGTTTTGGTAAAAAAATATTATCTCAGTCTCATAAGAGTACTTCTAAGTCTCAATCTGGCACAACTTTTAGGACTCAAACTTCAGATAAGACTGATCAGAAATCTTTATCTATTCCTACATGCACCAATTGCAGGAAGAAAGGGCACGTTATTTCTGATTGTCACAGATTAAAAAATAAGCAATAGAATAAAAACAGACCTATTCCAAATACTCTTATTTATGAGGTCAAGGTCGTATGTTGAAAGCAATATATTTGTTGGGTCAAACAAACCCCAGTCTAATTTTATTATGAGGAATCATGAACCATTCCTGTCGAAAAGGTTCTATATCACTTATTGGTGATTCTGCCAAACCAGACCATTTAAATATTAAGGGACACCTGAGTTTCTCAGAGTCTTTTATTATCGGGTACTTTGCCTTTATCGGAGAAGTCTTCTTCTAATGAAATTGTTCTAATTCAGGGCGTAAAGTGAGGCTTTGTTAATGTTCCTCTTCATTGTGTAAATTTGTCATCAGACTTAGTCTCAGGACTCGTGACAATCGGTAAAAGCAATGTCTTTACCCATCAATGGTATTTATTTATTACTGATTTACCTGAAGATAAAGTTGTGGTTAATTCACTTGTAACTTTCAGGCCTCGTTTGTATAAAAAGGTTGATCCTGTTGAAATGTAAATCTCTGATATGCCCTGCTTTTACAGTTACTAAAGCTATGGCAGAAAGAGCTCTTGAAAATGACGTTGATCAGGAAATTGTACCTTTAGCTGACACGTTTATTGGTCAGTCTTTTAATGAGGTCACTTCCGCACCTGGCATGGATCAATCAAGAGTTATTGATCACCATGATCCTCTTGTTACTATTCATTCTCTCAATTATAATCATGGTGACAAAGACAATCACTCGTTGTCGAACTGAAACAAGATCCTGAGATTTCCTGTTTGTTTCAGATGGCTGTTAGCGAAACTGAAGTCCACAAGAACATGTTTGTTATTTTGTGAAAACGAGATCCTTATGAGAAAATGGAGACCACCTGATGTATCCTCTGGTGACGAAGGTTCAGTGAACTATCAAATTGTTGTTCCTAAGTCACATCGACAGGAAATTCTTAACCTAGCACATGAAACTCTCTTGGTTGGTCATTTATGAGTCAATAAGACCTATCACAAGATCTTAAATCATATTTATTTTCCAAAAATTACTAATAGTTTTTCTCATCATTGTAGATCTTGTAACACTTGTCAAATGGTTGGAAAACCCAATCAGAAGATACCTAAGGCTCATTTGCAACCTATTCCTACATTTGACGAACCATTTAGCAGAATAATGGTAGACGTGACGGTCACTTTCTTTAAACCAAGACAGCCAACCAATACTTGTTGACCATAATGTGTACGTCCACAAGATTTCCAATTCCTTTAAGGAATATTACAATGAAAACCATATTAAAGCTTTGACAAAGTTGGGTTTTTTCCACATTTTTGCCTTCCGAAATCTGTCTAATCTGATTCATAGTGCAGTTTCATGTCTCTAATTTTCCAGCAATTTATGTATGAATTATGCAGCTAACAGTTATTGCTTCTGTCTATCACCCTGAAAGTCAAGGAACTTTAGAAAGATTTCATCAACATTTTAAGAATATGATTCGGTCATATTGCTTTGATTCAAGAAAAGATTGGGATGAGGGTGTTCATTTCTTGTTGTTTGCTGTTAAGAGAATCAGTTCAAGAATCTTTATGTTTTAGTCCTTTTTTGAACTAATTTTTGGACATACTGTCCGTGGACCATTGAAGTTATTAAAAGTGAAACATCTTTCAACCGACTATTCAGAAATTGATCTTCTTGACTATGTTTCTGATTTCAATACAAATTGTCAAAGGCTAATTTTCTACTCAGTCAAGAATAAAAATAAGGTATGACAGAAATACAAAGGAAAGGAATTTTCATCATGGTGGTAATGTTCTGGCTCTCTTACCCATACCTCAAAATCATCTTCCGGCTAAGTATTATGGTCCTTACACAATTGAAAAGAAAGTACGTGACTTAAATTGAATCACCAACACTCGTGGAAGACGAAAACAGAAACAACTCTGTCATATAATGTTCAAGGGGTATGTTGAGAGAAATAACACTATTAATCATTCGATCAATTTAGTTGTTCTTATCCCAGAGAGTGAGTATTTAAATGATGGAATAGCGACTTTGGAGTAACCAATCTTCGGAATTTATAAATAATGAACAATCTGGACCAGAAACTTTTGCATCTGCTGCCACAAGAAAAGAGTGAACTCAAACAGACATTATTTTAATAAGAACACTTGTTTCCCTATGTTCCAATACAAACAAATAAAATCTACCATGACGATGATTTTACACCTGCGAAACAACATTGTTACTTGACGAATCCTATGAAACAGGAATGCTTGAAAATTTTATAAAAATATTTTTCAGAGAATACTTTCCGCATGTGTATGGACTATAGAGAATGAATAGTGTCGCCAAAACAGATTAATTTCCAGTCCCAAGAATCAATGACTGCATTGACAAAATTGGAAGTGCAAAAATGTCTCTAAGTTTGAACTTTTGAAAGGATTCTGGCAAATTCCACTCACGGACAGAGAAAAATACATTTCGTCATTTGCAACTACAGATGGACTTTATCAGCATAAAGTGGTGCTAGTAGTAATGTGTGCTACGTGGGGGCAGCAATAGGAATAACATTAATCCTTCTATTTTATGTAGTATTTGCCACTTGGGGGCAATACGGGATATCCTATGTTATATTTCTTTATAGGGTTAACATGGGAATGGATTGATGGGGAAGAAAGTTTTATGGGGCAAATTGTAACAGTGTTACAAGTGATTGAACTCATTTTCGGGTGAAATAGTAACAGTATTGCAGTTGATCTCAATAGACACCTCTGTACCAGCTATCAATTATTGTTTGTTAAAAACTCCGAAGATCAGCTAGTCATTCTTGTCCCAGGACAGCGTGTGACAGTGGCGTAGCGAGGGTACTTAGCGCCCGGGGACAAAATATAAACTTGGCGCCCCCTTCGAGTGCATCTGGGATAACGAATAGTTGTATTTTCCTCATTTTGGCGCCCCTGGCACATGGCGCCCGGGGACAACTGTCCCCCCTCCCCCCACTGCCCTCCCCAAGCTACGTCACTGGTGTGTGATTAGCTACGTAATTACGATTGTCTAAGCGGACATGCCTTTGTAAGAGATCGCACGTGTTATGACGTCGTTTTAAAGGGAGTGTCGGTAATCATGCCCTAATAAGAGATGGTATCTGTTATAAATTCTTTCTAAATGTGATGTCGGTAATTATGCCCTTGTAAGAGATCGTGCCTGTTATAAAGTCGATTGAAACTGAGTGCTGGTAAGTGTGCCCTTTGAAGAGATCGTACCTGTTATAAAGTCGTTTTAAATGGAGTGTCGGTAATTATTCCATTGATAGATCGTATCTGTTATAAAGTCGTTTTACAAGAAGTGTTGGTAATCATGTCACTATAAGAGATCGTACCTAGTATAAAGTCGTTTAACAAGGAGTGTCGGTAATCTTGCCATTATAAAAAAAAATCGTACCTGTGCTTTTTTCCAACTTAGGAGTATTCTCCTTATTACAAATATGAACTGAAAAAGAACTGTAGTTAAATTTAGAGTGGCTAATGCAGAGTAAGACAGTAAATTCCCCGTTTTAGATGTAGTCGTATTCAGAGTTCGAAGAGGACCATGACATTACTAACTGGTTTGGTTTCCGTGAGTTCGTGAGTGACTCATCAAGCTAATTTATGCACTGAACTCTCTGACAGGAGATGCCACTTGTGTCTGCTTGAACAACGGGGACGTCCTGCAGTTCTTCTGCACTGCATCTGCAGTTCTTCTCTGTTCATAACTCCAGTATGGACGACAATCCCTCAAGATTAGCGATCCTGTGTGATATATTCCCAAGACTCGGGGTCAATGTTGAAGTGTCTCAGGGATGACTTGAGGGAATCTTTGAAGCGTTTCTTCTAACCACCGCGAGATCGATGTCCCTTATTCATCTCGCCGCAGAAGATCTTTGGTAGTCGTTCTTCTGACATCTTGTTGACGTCGCCTGCCCATCGGAACCACGATTTCATCAGCAGAGCGTGGATACATGCAGTGCCTGCCCATGTGTGAACCTCAATTTCTGGGACCCTGTCCTGCCATCTAATTCTCGTCAATTTCTCCAGGCAGCCGGTGCAGAAATGTAGACACTCGCTGATTCACAACAATTCACCTATCGTGAGGCTCTACCATATACGTCTCTTATATCCTCATCAAATCTAGAGAGGAAATCTATATTAACTCCAAGCAGCTAGAAAGTGTCATCACATTCGATCTGGATAAAATATAAACAATCATAATGATTTTTGTCCCCAAGTGCAACTGGCCTAGGGCCCTACGGTGGTTGAGGGACACACGTGTTAATAAATGGTACGAGTCCACTGGAGATTTTGGACGGGGTTTAATACCCAGTGACTGACAGACCCTTTTGAAACTAAATATCCATCTGAATACGGCGCAATCTGAGCAGACCAGAAGACCTGAAAATGTTGATTAGGGATAATTAGGATTTTTATCATACATGTCGTATCTTATTTTACTGCATTTGTTGGATACTCCTGGTAAGAGTGCTTTTTAATGTTGATCAAATTAGTTGTACTATGTACTAGACACTGAAAAAGACATCACTATCCAGAATTTTTTTTTCTCTCGAAAATATACAACCTCCTTTAACACATAGCCCGACTGTCCGAAAATCCAACCGACATTTATTTAGTCTGGCACTGAGCCAC
The DNA here is from genome assembly GCA_016617855.1 of Megalonaias nervosa. Taxonomy (NCBI): domain Eukaryota; kingdom Metazoa; phylum Mollusca; class Bivalvia; order Unionida; family Unionidae; genus Megalonaias; species Megalonaias nervosa. The sequence goes on along the minus strand of JAECUM010021635.1, from coordinate 45,513 downwards.
GTCCATTAAACCTTATCATAATTGCATTAATATATAATTTTTACTGTCTCGCAATAAATTCACATATTCTGGCAGTATTATCAGCAATGGTAACTGGGTTTAGACATTGCACGTAAGCGTAGAGTATATTGTATTCATCTAAACTGACCTCACATAAATTGGTGGAGCCGGGAATATCTTAAATATGTATTGGCCAGCCATTATGCGTGTTGTTGTTTTTTTTACATTGTGTAACAGAGAGAGAGAGAGAGAGAGAGAGAGAGAGAGAGAGAGAGAGAGAGAGAGAGAGAGAGAGAGAGAGAGAAGAAGAATTATTTCTTAAGGAAAATTAATTTTCCTGCATTGATTATTTAAATATAACTTATGAATGGGGGAGGGGTATGCAGTTTTAGCCCAAAATCATAATTTTACAACGAGACCAGAAAAGAAACAACAACAAAAACAAAAAAGACGATGAAATAACAACATTATGATTGTAAGCACTATTTTGCCCGATTGTTGAATAAAACTACTATATCAAGGAGCTAATATTTCTTATTATGTAATGCAACTCCGGGTTTAAATAAAAATATGTCATCAGCAATTTCATTTAACAATATTTTCTTCATACACTTATCTAGACCATATTTTCACAGATTGTCCGAACGTCCTCACCGCCACCCTATCTCCGGATAAAAGCCGCATTCTCCGGCATTTTAACTCCGTCTAGGGATCTTATGATCTGTATTTAAAAAAATCTACGAATTTCAGGTTCCCAACTTATGAAAATTATTCGGGCCTATACGTGCAGCAACAACAGCAACAGTTATGTAGACTATATAGAATGTTCAATGTCAGAAAGAGATTGAATATTTAAAACAATAAATTGAACAATAATTTTCAACCTGAGTTTTTTTTTTTTTTTTTTTTAATAACTCTCAGAATAGTAAATAAAACTAGATTTTAAGAAAGTCAAATTTTGTCTAAGTGGTAGTTTCTGTATTCCAATTAGTTTTCCTGTGAGTGACCAATGCGGATTTTAATTTAGTTTCCGCGTCTGACTTTTGCATTGTAGGTCGTGATGCTACTCTTCATTTTAAAGTTACAATATTGCATTCAACCTCATGTGAGGAGTTTGTTAATGGTGAAAAATGCCTCGATACGGTCAACTAGTGATGGGGCCTGCTGGTAGTGGAAAGGTAAAATTCTTTTTACTTTAAAAATAAAATATAGATGTTGAATATAATCTTTAATGATTACTGTACCACATCATTAACCAATTATATTGAAGGGTTATCTGTTTTCGAGGGCTCCACTGTTTTTTTAGAAAGGTTTTTAGTAATAACACAGAAATACGCTCAAAAACCGAAACACACTTTATATACTTAGTGCATAAATGTTCGCCATTTCAGAGTAGGAACCATCCTCAATTGCCTCGTCCCAATAGCCACTTACATTTACAACATTGAGATTATCAAACTGATATAACTGTAGTCCTACAATGTAAGACATAGCACATGTTTTTGTTTAAGTGCTACATCTTACAACCCAAATAACCGCCTTGCATAGCCTGTTCCGATGTTGATATCGGAACAAGTAGTCAAAGTTTCAGGAATATCTCACACACTTGGCAGCCCATATTGACACTCTTCCACAAATTGATATGTAAATAATATACTTACTATGCTGTTTTTATCCTGGTGGAATCAAAATCTGACACTAGCAAATGGATGCATTTTCATGTTCCGTTGGCATACATTTGAATTTGCTGCAATGCGACATTAGTCGAGGTATGCCGAAGTATGTTCAAGTAGGTTTATGTGGGGATATGTTTCTTGAATGAAACAAAATGTTGCTTACAGTTCCAGTAAGCATAATATATTTTTATTTGTTTCGTTAAAGAATAATATTTCAACTTAACCCAATTTCAGCATTCCTGGCTTTCATTGCTTTCCAGCCAACTGAAATGTAGGCCCACGAAACTTGAAAACAGGTCCAGTTCTTTTGTGGGAATTTGAATTTATTAGAGAAAAGACATCAGGGTAAGTAAAGTCTGACTAAAACATTATGACTTTACTTTGTAGAAAAGTGTCATTATTGGTTGCCAGTTGTGTGAGATATTCCTGAAAATTTGACTTTCGTTATGCTGTTAGTCAACATCAAAACACACTACACAGCACTGTTAGTTAGGCAGTAAGACCCAGACGCCCAAAACATAAATATCAGTGTCGAGGTCTTACATGCAGGACTAGTTCCCAACTTGTGACAAATTATTCAAGCGTATGTCACAAAGTCAAGCGATGATATTTCATTTTCTGCAAGATGTTGACACATCCTTCAAATAAACAAACAGGCCTACCAAATCTTTGGATAAAATCATGATACTAAATAAAAATCCCAAGAGTGACAATTTCTCATACCCAGATGTCGTGCTAGATTTAGAAACTAGGAGTCCAGGACTCATATTTTGAAAAAAAAAAGGAGTCCCACCAGCAAAATCAGTCCCATCCCATAAACTTATTGGGCATACCTGAAGTGGCTAAGTGTCCAGATGAAAAGAACAGTGGTTGCCATTGAGTTTAATTTTCCAAATTCTTTACACCAGTGACATATAGCTCTTGTCTGTCCATTAGAGTGAGACAAAATTTTGTCAGTCGAAGGAAAGGTCTTATTCCAAACAATATGCCAGGCATAACACACTTTCTTACACTTGGCTGTTATTCCATCTGAACTCTCAGTTCTTTAGCAACTTTAGCACTCTTCTGAATCTTGTTACAATCTTTGTCAATTTGCTGTTTAACCTCAGAATACTTATTCAACTTTGCAAACGGCATTTTGTCTAAGTCTTGACATGTCTTGATTTTGAGGTCACATACACTACTTGTTCTGCTAACTTGAAAACAAACACAGGAGTGAAAACTAATGTTGTTCTTTTGATGTACTAGATGTATATCTATGGGCCTTTCAGCCTTTGAATTCAGTCATTGTAAATATCAGCGCATTTTCACACCACTTAGCAGCCAGTCAGTTTTTGAACTTGCCACCTAGCTATTGCGTCATGTTCTTTTGACGTACTATTATGACAACAGACACATCTGGGGGGCTTTCAGCCACTGAATTCTCTCATTGTAAATATCAGCACAGCTAAAATGATCAACTGATAACACATTTTCCCACCTAGCAGGTGATTGAAGCAAAACTGGCAAACGTTTGAATTTGCAGCCCAGCCATTGCTTGTGCATGGAGGACTCCTGCATAAGTGATTTTCTGCATCCTAGAGACCAAATTGGCATCCAGATATGCATTATTAAGTGTTTCCGAGACCTCTGATACCTGTCCAGTCAAACATAATCACATACAACCTTGTGTCATAATTACATGAATTGTGATAGGTAAAAACTTAATAATTTGTATCAAAATTGCTTAATTAAAAGATTATTTTTATTATTGGTGTGTTTTTTGGTGTATTTTGGTTTTTGAGCATATTTTACTGTTTCTGCCCAAGTTTAGTCAGGTTAGATATTTGCAGTTATGTTGAGGTGGTGGAGGTCAGATCGCATTCCTGTTTTAAAGGGCTTTATCCAAGGGTTTTCATGTGTTATTTATATTAAATTTATATTTTGTGCTTTTTCTTGTCCATGGTTGTAAGTTGTATACAACATGTTTACATAGCAAGAGTTCAAGGTCAGTCTTGTTTATATTAGGTCTAGGTTTTGGGGTTAGAAAAATCTGCACATTTGTTTATGTTACAGGTCAGGCAAAAATGTGTATAATTAGGGATTTGATAAACAGATGATTCATTCCTGTTCTTTACTATTTTTCGGGAATCCATGATCAGATTATGCATTGTTGTTGTTGATACTGTATTAGATATCATTGAAGAGGAATTATTTATTTACACTGTTCATTGGAATCGCTGATTTAAAGTGTTAATTGACTATTGGCATAACACATTTATTTTGGATTTATTGTGAACTCATTCAAAGACATTCTTGATTGTATCATTGTGGTGCATCATAATATTCAAGGCTCTTTGAATTCACTCAGAACATTCTATATTTTTGGACCTGTGATAGGACATTTAGGATCTGGTATTTAATTAGCAATAATGTAAGTTCCTTTTCAATTTTTACTTTGTTTTGTAGAGAAATAAATAACTTGTTGATTTTATTTAAATTGTTGGTTTAACTTTAAATCTGTTAGATATTTTAAGATCTGGAGTCGGAACACATAATTAAGTGATCTTGTATCAGACCATACATGCATTAAGTCAGTAAGTACAGATACCAGATGTGAAGTTATGGACTTGAAGCTGTGAGATTGAAGTGTAATTGTTTCTAAACAAGAGGAACTGAGTCGATAGTGTTGGAGTAACATTGCAATTGTATAAAAGTATTGTTATTCAAATCTTGAGTATTTTATTCATGCTTGGAGTCCATATTGGAGGAAGATAATAAATTTGTGGTTTAACAAGACTTACAGCTGAACTGCAACATCTTGAGTAACTATCAAGGTATGAAAATTTTGAACTGGACAAACTGAAACTCGGATATCTTAATGGAGATTTTTGATTGAAACAGGATTCTTATTGGAAAAGAAGTTATTAAGCATGATGACTTGGATAAAACTTCTTTCTTTTATTGTAAGTACCTCTTCTGTATGTACATCTCTTCTCTCACCCATCATAATAATTGAGGTAAGGGGAGTTGTTAAATTTTAGTATGAATTTGTCAATTTGAGATATGAGTATATACTGTACTCAGGGCACAATACTGCAATGTGTATTCTGCCTGGAAAGGTTTCCAAATGGAGAAATTCATGAAGACTGCAACTATAATGTTGTTGTTATTGGTTGAATGCCATTTTTTAGCACATGATAGGATGTTTATGGCAGCCAGTTTATCTAGTGGAGGAAGAATCTGGGAAAACCCCAGGAAGAACCACCAACCCATAGGAAGCTATTGGCAAGCTCTTACATATCCACACTGGTTGAGCCTGGGACTCGAACCCACAGAGGTGAGATGGGAGTAACCTGTACAGGTGACACCTTAGACCACTTGGACATCCAGTGCCCCAAACCCATAATGTTAGCTAGTAGGTCTGTACAAATTAAAGTATTTATGCATTGTGTAAATTTTTAATTTCTTTGAATATTTAAAGTAAAATTTTATAATAGCAAAAATTGGCTTTTTCCGTCTTGTTTAATTTTATTGTTAGAAAATACTTATTTTTTGTTGAAGCAGTCATATGGAGTAAATCATGAGAAAGAGGGAAAAGATAACCAGAAACAAGTTGTTTATCATGGACAATAGGCAGAAACAAGTTGTTTATCAGGGCCACTAGGCAGAAACAAGTTGTTTGTCAGGGCCATGATGCAGAAACAAGTTGATTATCAGTGCCACCATGCAGAAACAAGACGTTTATCAGGGCCACTATGCAGAACATACTTATTACCATAAGAGCATGCTTCATGAGTGGAACTGTACTCATCATCATTCTAATTTTAAATAAGGTAGAACCCTTCTGTCTGTTCTCAATAGCTAAACCCTCATCATTATGAGATAAAGAATCCTTAAAATTCATTTTGCTTAATGTAAAATATGCAAAATCGAAAAATTACTGAGCAAAAACTTTTTAAAAAACTTAACAATTAGCAACCTTTCACACCTAAATTTTCACTTACATTTTGAATAGTGCATTTGTTGACACCAGTTTTGATTTTTTTGTTGAGAGTGTGTTAGTGGATATCCAGGGATCAAGCTGGTCTTGAATTTTAGGAACAACTGACTTTCTCCTTTTGGACAGAATAGGGGAGAAGTGGGGGCAAAGCAAAGAAATGCAATATATGTGTGTGTATTTGGTTTCGTTCTCTTATTTGAATTATGTCATTTATTTCTCAGTATGCATATTTGCTTTTAAACTTGGTTTTAAGCAATAATTTATTTTCAAATAGAAAATTCTGTGTTATGTGTTTGTTACAAACACATGCGTAACAAGTATAAAAATTATCATATTCATAGGAGTGTACTCATATTTGAAACTGTATATTTTGATAATATGACTTGAAAAGAGCACAGTAAACACTGTAATTAATTTTAACTGATAGGAGTAACTAGATTACATAGAGGATATTTGCTTGAAATAAGTGAATAATGGATATATTTCACTGAATGAGTGAAAAACTCTGAATTTTCATGAATGGCCAAGTCACGAGTGAAAATATTTATGTTTTTCACCCACTCGATGAAATATATCCATTTTTCACTCTAAGCAAGCAAATTTTCTTTTTATTTTATGCTCAAACTTATTGGCTGGCAAGGATGTGCTGTATAAGAGATTAAAGTAGCAGATTTCTTACTTGATCCTGCACGATGCCCGAAGTTTACCATTTATGTTCTGCTGTGTTTTGTGATTATTCACACAGAAAATATAAACTGTTGCACAATTCTCCTTCCCAATTCAAAGTAAAATAGCATATTAAGAAGAAAAAGATGGCACCTTGTTGGATTTGAACTCGAGTTGTCTTTGACTTTAGGCAGCCATCTTTACCACTCAGTCACGTAAGCATCTGTCTGATAAATCACCCCCCTCCCTCAAATCTGTTGATACTGATGGATGATATGTGGCTGTGATGTCACCTGTTCATTAAAATGTGCAATTTTGTTGCATGCAGATCATTCTGAAATTCAAATAGCCACAGGACAGATGGATGTGCTATTCCATATGGATTTACAAGTTACCAAACATTGGATTTGCACTGGAAATATAATGTACATGTCACCAAAAGCCACATGTTGTCCATCAGTATCAACAGCCGACGGTAGCTCCACAGCCACGAGAAATACTGGTAAGTGTATAAAATGTACACTGATGTGTGCAGCCAGAATTGGCTGCAGATAATTGCAGTTTTTAATGAACAGGTGATATCAGCCCCAACCTGAAAATCAATATCATCACGGGTTAGAGGCTGATTTATCGGCCTACATAAGCATCTAAGAATAACTTCAAATTTCAGGGTTATCTTGCAGTGAATTATCACAGTTATTTTACTTGGAAAATTCAGCAATTCACAGACTTGGATAACATAAAGTGTAGTAATTGCACTTGAACAAGAATTTTTTTTCTATTTTTTTTTTTTACTTTCTGAAATTCATTATAAAATGGCAGTTGAAAAGATATCCAAACTACTTTAAAACAACCCCTTTAACACCAGCTATTTGATGCATGGAATACATTTCACATTGGACTACAACACAACAATGGAGCTACCTTGCTAGGATGAGGGAGCATCTCAGAAGTAAACTACTGTTACCCAATGTTCATATAAAAAGCATCACTGGGTGAAGTCATTTTCACTTTCCTAACAGAAGAAGGTGAAGTTTACATTTTTAGATGGTAAAGTTGACTTTTTTTTTGCAATTTAGATGCCACATCACTTGGTAGCATGACCCCTGATATGTAGACATGGCAGTAGTTATTCCAGTGGCATCATTGTCAAGAGTTGGTTAGTTTTGGTTAATGTTCTTCAGAAGTGTTTTGATAGCAGTCTTAACATCCATGCTTTGATCTTCTTGTTTTCAATTAAATATTTTAACAGACATTTTTATGGATTATTTTTCAGTCCACCTATTGCAGTAATATGGTAAAGCATTGCGAATGCCTTCGACGGACAGTCCATGTTGTAAATCTGGACCCGGCAGCAGAGCATTTTGATTACCCTGTCCTTGTGGGTAAGAACCACTTGAAGATAAAAAAAAAGCACCAAACAAATTAAAAGACACAGATTAATATGTAAAGAGAATTGGAAATTTATAATAAATTGTGCATGGTTGGTTTTAAGTTGTCACTGTTTGAGGTGTGTTTACTTTCCTGAAAGTAGATATTCAACAGTGAATTGTGAATTGGCTCAAGATCCATGAGGCTTAGAATAGCTATTATTTAATTGTTAAAAATGTCTGCATCATGTTGACATTGCAGTGAGAGAGAGAAATCAAAGTGAGAAGATCCTGAAAGTGGGAATAATTAGGGGACTGTTGATGACATTCTTTGTAGATACACATAGGTAGTATACAGATGGATTGGTAGATTGACTGACACAGGCACAACTCTAGCAATATGCACCCACCCACCCCCACCCCACCCTACCCCACACAGACGGTTGTCAGTAGATATATGCCATTGGGTTTTGATGCTTGAAAATGTGACCCATTGATGTCATACTTAGGTTTGTATAATTGAATCAAGGTTAAATTCCTTTGAGATTATTTTTGAAATTTAGGATAGAGGAAGAGAGAATCAGTTGGTTCAATTAAGTTTTGATCAAATAACAGCATTTGTTTGATTGCCCATCAAATTTTAATCAATTAGACAAAACTGGAAAAATAGTGGTTTTGCAGAGCCAGCTGTCAAAGGAAAGTGGACAAACTTTAATTGTGTTTTATTGGAGAATAATTTGCTTTAGTCAGCAAAATGTTTGAAATTCTGGTGTTTTAATTGATGCAAGAAATTTTCAACATCAGTTACCTTTGTGAGTAACAAACGTTCCCAGTTATGAGTTCATGACTGTCAAAAACTAGTGACTATTGAGTTTTCATTTTTGACTCTTGAGATTTTCATTTTGACTCTTGATATTATGAGCTCAAAGGTAAAAATGACTCTTCAGTCTTGAAATCCATTGAGAGCCACGATACATTCATATATGCATACTTACATATGCATACATACAGACAGACAGACATGCATGCATGCATATGTACATACATAGATACATCGATACATACATACATCGATAGATACATATATACATACATACTTTACGTTACATTGCATACATATGTTCAGAAATACAGTGGAACCAAATTTTTTGTGGTACCCAGCTCTAGTATTAACCACTTGTCAGCAGGTACAGTAATGATGGAGCTTGCTATGGACATGGGGCCACCATGTGTGGTTGTACACAAAATGTGTTTTGACTTTACTGGAGCTTCATACAGGAGAAATACCTATCCTGTCAGAAATCATGAAACTTTGCTTGATTTAAGAACATTCTGATATCAAGTATGGCAGAATAATAGTTCAGGTGCATCACCTCATGGTCTGTTTTAGTGCACACCATTGTGGGATTTGTGCTAATTTCTCAAATATTCTACTGAAAAATCAACTGAATGTGTGATTTTGCAAATCATATTTTCAAGCCCTACGGTTATTCTTTTTCCTGATATCACTCCCATATTTAGACAGTTCTCCCTTATTTTTCAAATGGATGGAGAAAAATTCCATGCAGAATTTACATTTCTAGAATAGGCCATGCACCCATTTGATCACAGCTTCTTAGGTGAATGAAATTAGATATTTTTGTCAATTATGGCTCTCACAGCAAATGTTGAACATTAACTCTATATTTATTTCATTTTTTAATGGGTAGCTGATAAACCCATATGGTTAAAGAATAAAGCTTTTTCATGTTGACTGAGATTTCTACTGATTCATAGCTTGTGTATATTTTTGTTTATATTATGGGCATGTACATAAAAATGTGAAGCACATACAAAATCACTATTCAAGAACAAATTTTATATAGTCAAGTTTTATATAGTTGAGGACAAAATAATGACTATCAATGCTAATATACTTCCTTGATTTGATTCTTGCCCCCAGTGAACTCTTAAATTTGAAATACAGCATCAATTGGCTAGATCTCACTGCCAAAGAAAAACTGAATTATGCTTAAAGATCTGCATTCTTATTAAATAAGATAGAGATCCCGTATTGTGTTTCAGTCTGTAATGATAATGGCTGTAGTAATCAAGTGCAAATGAAACAGATTAATGGATTATGCACAGATATAGTAAAAACTTTGTCTAACTCTGGTAAATATTTAGCTACTAAATCCAATCTTGGTCACTGGGTTATACCAAGCTGGAATGAATGTCAAAGAACTGCACAACTTTGCATGAAGTGCATACAGTATAGGCCTGTTCAATTAGGGTTGTTACCGCCCCTGACAATAAGCTCCCTTGAAGAGCTCTTTGGTACATTGAAATCAGAAACCGTGTGTGTGAATTTACAATCACTATTTTCGGCGAGCAATACTCCCATTATGGATGCATCAACTAGCGTGCCAAAATTGACTAAGAAGAGACATTATTGTAGTGTCTGTTCCAATTATCGGGGAAAATCTGTTGACAACAAAACTATAATTCTCCACAAGTTTCCTGCAGACAAAAGGTTGAGAAAAGCATGGATAAGGCGTATTAAAAGTGATAATGAGCATGATGATTGATTATCTATGCATCAGTGTGCTGGCTATGTGAGCAAGAGGTCACAATTTGATATTGGGTCTAACAAATTTTCTATATATTTGAGTGAAAATAGCACCATGGTAACCTTTTTGATTTTGTTTACCTACATGTATATATCATGATTAAATCTGAGCATCCATATTTATCAAAATCCAAATCTACATTGTCAAAATTTATGACATTTTCTTGCATGCTGTTTAGCATGATTTTTATTTCAAATAAAGTCTTGGAATATATAAGCCATAGTGGCCCATGCATAATCTTCCTTTAAAGAACGCAAAGTCCAAATGTTGTCAGTTATCATTGCTGTGTAGTGTTTGTGTATTGAGAGAGAGAAAGAGAGAGAGAGAGAGAGATGAATGCCTGAGGAATCACCAATTAAATAAAAACGAGCAAGAAAATATCAGTTTCTGTCCTTTTTTTTATTGAATGCACATGACATGATCCAACAACAATCTATTATTTAGGAAAATACTGGTGCATCAATCTGTCATATTGTTCCACTCCAAGTATGCACTCATATTACATAAAGTTCACTTAGAAAAGTATGAAACCAGTGATTCTAACCGATGAAGTCTATGCTATTTCACTGGATATAGTTCACAGTAAAGATATTTATTATAAAACATGTCACCTGAATATGAACTTTTTTCTACATTTCAGTTGTTTAATGCCTGATACTTGAAAATGGACTTGAAGCCCCAAAATAAGGCTGTACATATAAACAAACTGCAACAGTGCAGGCACATTAGACTTAAAATCCGATGGAGTAAATTAAGGTCAATATAAAAGCAGCTTTAACTTTAACTGATGCTGCAGAGAGTGAGCACAATGGAGAAAAAGTTTTTTTTCTTCTTTTAAATATTATTATTTTTGTTTTTAAAAAAAAGTAAATTCTCTTACCCAGCACTGCATGTACAACCAGCTGAATGAACATTCCCAGTTTCTTTGGATAAACAAATCTAAACATCATAGTCAGGTTTCTTGTTTTCCATCAGAGTCGGGAGGGAAGGAATAACTTTGCACTTAACAAATCCATGGGTGCAGTCTTCTAATAGGGGATGGAATTTAATACTATGTACATGGTCTCCATCACAGCATATGGATTTGCTCGCTGGAAGAGCATTGCATCATGGGTAAATTAGGGGAATTAATAAGTTAAGGGACGTAACAACCATTATCGAACAGGTCTATATGGTGTGATAATGGTAAACCTTGTCATGGATCTCTCTGTGACCAAATGCACCAGTCTAGTGCTCAGTTTAAGTATACCCTCAGATTATGTAAGAAGAAAGAATCAAAACATAAAGCAGACAAGCTTGCAAATAAATTTGAAAAGTTAGACCAACATGAATTCTGCAAGCAAAAAAGTTGCTTGATATTCAAATACTTTTCAACATAGTTCTTATTTTAGTTAAATGGTATGTGCATTAGGGAAGTATAATACCCAGTTCCTTCCATGTAACCGATGGAGTGAAACAGGGAGGTGTTCATTCACCTTTGTTATTTAATATATACTTAGATGAGTTACATTGTAAACTGGGCCAGTGTCACGTGGGGTTACATTTGACACCAAATGTGTCATTTCTTAACAATTTTGGATTTGTTGTTGATATGTCATTGATAAGTCCTTCTATCGCAGGTTTAAGGAAATTATTAATGATAAGTGATCAATGCGCATTAGAAAATGATATCTTCTGTAATACACAAAAATCAGTATGCATTGTCTTTCAGTCAACTTTTTCAGATTACCTCCCTCTATATGTCTTAATGGACATGCTCTTCAATATTTCAACAGTTATACTGGTTCATATTTTAAAATCCAATTGGTCAGTGATGAAGATAAGATGAGACATTACAGATTTTTGTGGACTGGAACAAACATGCTTCTCCTTAAATTAGAAATTGTTTCTTTGAATATCAAAATTAGATTATTCAAATCTTATTGCTGAACAATGTATTGACCCCTCTGTTATGAAAGTAACAAAGCAGTAATCCATATATTAAAATGGTATAATCCATCCATTGATATCTTTATGAGTGTAGACATGGCTACATTCTCCCAAAATATTTTAATTTCAGATATCAGAGAGTTGATTGAAGTAGAAGATGCTATGGATGATCAGGACCTGAGATTTGGTCCAAATGGTGGTCTGATATTTTGTATGGAGTAAGTATTTTGTGCCTCATTCAAAAATTATTTTATCCTCAGATGTTAATTGTAAGACAATTACTTCTACAGGTAAGGTCAAGGCAGCCTACAGGATAATTCCATGCAATGCATGGGTGTAGTAAGTCATATGACAATAATAATAATAATAATAATCATAATAATAAAACAGCGTACTCATGACCAAGGCAGCCTGTTGATCATTCTATTTAATACATAAGCATAGGAAGCCAAGACAAGTTATATAATAATAATTATAAAGATGCAGGATACTCATGGTCAAGGCTTGACTGCTGGATCACCCCATACAATGCATTGGCATAGGAAGTCACACAGCAGCTATATCATAAAGGATACTTGTGACCAAGGCAGCATGGATGTTTTAACATGTGAAACCAGATTGACTCTATTGAAAAAATGTCTTGCATTTCAACTTCTTTGGAGACAAGGAGTAACTCCAGTCAGTTGGTAATCAGCTTACAGGACAGAAAATAATCTTGCTTGCATAATGATTATAAGCATTATTTCACAAATGTCTTTGATGAAAATAAATGATAGAATGCCAAATGAAGAGATGGTTTCCGGATCTTGGAGCCAAACGAACAGTTATCCTTGTTGACACATAGTACCGTATATACATGTACTCATGTACAGATCTGATCAGACTGCAAACTGCATAGACTAAAATCTGCCATTGCATAGTGCACCAAAGATCTGTATCTGTCCAGTTAGGAGTAATCCTTAGAACAAGCAATATAAACCCTGAGCTACTGGAACAGTATTATTTGCACTTCTAATTCATTGTAAAAGAAAATAAAAATAGTTTTGCAGGTTGTTTCCACTTTGAACAACTTAAGTAGAATATGAATGAACCATAAGGTCATAAAATGATAAATAGATGAAACATCCAGACATGCAGAATGATAGAACATACTGATAAGTTTGAAAATTGACACAGTCTACTGGTCATGTGCATAATTAATCACCATCTGCATTTGAAGTTATCCCATTTGAACAGGCCTAGCTATGACAGTTTTCATATCACTGATAATTCACAGTTACACATACATATTTTGTATTGATCATTAAAATTGACTTTAGAAGGATAATGAAATAAAATTATGTCATCGTTTTTGTAGTATTGGATTCTAATTTTTCAGGTACCTAACACAGAACTTTGACTGGCTTCAGGAACAGTTGGATGAGGTAGAGGATGATTATATTTTATTTGATTGTCCAGGTAAGAGTACAAGTTCGTTTTCTTCTTGAACAGAAAACACTCTCACATTGTCAAAAATATCGTAAAAAAAGACCTGTCATAATTGATACGGAGTTGGATTTTTCTCCAATATTTACCAAAGTCAAATCTCTGTATGTACTTCATGGTTCACTATAGTGGGACCATTCATTCAGTAATTGTCATGTTTAATTCATTTGACAGATTTTGTAAACAAATGTTCTCTACTGAAGTTGTTCAGACATTGTTAAGATTCAATTATGTCATCAATGCAGTGTTTGTTTACATAGAACAGAGTCAAAAATATGTTTTCCATGGACTGCAACAAATCTGTTAGAAATGTGACCAGTGTGCAATCATAAAGACAGTTGTTAAGATTATAGTATTGGATTTTCTATCATGTGTGAAATATACATAAATCTGATGATATATGTTGAAAAAGAAAATACTGACAAACATTCAAGCAGAACTAGTGATATTTTATTTTATGCAAATGAAGCTAGTAGGATTAAAAAAGAGTTGCAAGTAAACTAGACCTAATTAAGTAGGGTACAGAAAAATATTTGAATGCACCAATTTGTAGTTTCTTTTGGAATATAGCTGCAATAAAAGAAGAATATTGAAACAGAAATATTAATTAAAATTGCCAAATTGGTGTCATTTTCATCCTTTTTCTTCTTTCCACATCTTGTAGGTCAGGTGGAACTGTACACCCACATTCCAGTGATGCGACAGTTGGTGGACACTCTTCAGAACTGGAATTTTCGGCTATGTGGGGTGTTCCTGGTAGACTCACAGTTTCTGATTGAATCATCAAAGTTTGTGTCGGGGGTGCTGACTGCCTTATCCACAATGGTCAATCTGGAAATTCCCCATGTTAATGTCATGACCAAGTTAGATCTTCTTAGCAACAAGGCCAAAAAGTCGTTAGATAGGTACATTTAAATATGCAGATAACTCTTACTGTATTCCATTTGCTTAAATGAAATACCTAAATTATTCAGCTTGATAGTTCATGCAGTATATGAAAACTTTGATTAGATGAGATATTTAAGTTTAAATGTACAAATCATGAATATTCCTTCCAGGTCATGTACAATTTCAGCAGTTTCCATGCCTCAGGCCATGTCATGTCACTGGGGGAACACCACATTGCAAATCACCATGATTCTAGTGGTGTTGAGAGTGAAGTTTTTCTGGATTGTTTTGCATGCATTGTTCACTTTGGGAAGGAGGTGTGTCAGATGTAGCATTACAAGTATGTCCTTGATGTCTCAACATCATGGAAAACAATACCATTAATTTGTACTTTCATTATCAGTTAAATGTCAAAAATGTGTTTTCAAATTGTCAAATTCTTTTGCAAGAGAGAGAGAGAGAGAGAGAGATAAGCATTGTAAGCCTGCACTTATGACTGCTGAAGAAATCCATACTCATATTTGCTCAATCCATTCAAATTTTTACACCCAAAACTAGGTAAAAAATCAAATCTTATATTGGATGAAAAAGTTTCATATGAAACTGCTATTTAAAACAAAGAATGCTTAGTAAAACATGGTTCTGTTTACAGGCATGTCTGTATGAAGTAGATGCATTGATATTAAAGTGCCAATATTGGTGAAGAACATTCTTCGCTACATGTATATTAATATATTTACATGGATATTTTTTAAAAGTGTAACCATAGGTTCGTTTCAAAGCATAGAGAGTAGAGAGAGAGAGGGAGTGCATTTTAAGTGCTGACTGAAAAATGCACTGAAGAATACCAAGTTACAGCTGAAAGTGAATTTCATTATTTTAATTTAATCTTGATTGGAAAAAGATGTCAGTTAATACACAAGAATAATATTTCCTTTCTTTTTTTTAAGATATTTAGAGCCAGATCTGCATGTATTACTGAATGAAGAATTTGAGAATAGTAAATCAAGTCCGAAGTTTAAAAAATTGAATGCAGCTATAGCAAATATGGTAAGCAAGTGTGCTTGAGGACATTTATGGAGAATATAAATATTTAATTTTCTCCTGGTATCAGTGATGATGATGTGCTGCTGCATTTATGCTGCAAGATCTCTTCCCCCAAGTGTGTGTGTGTGTGTGCATCTGCATGTGTCCATGTGTGTGTGTCTCCCAAAACATGTTTGATTGATAAATGAAAAAGACTGGTTACTTACTCAGCATGTAAATCTTTTGCCACAAGGTGCCCCTAATTATTCAGTGCAATTATTCAGAAATTATGTTTTGTTTACGTATTTAAATGCCGTATTTTCCTAAACCATAAATGCACGTGCATGCACGCACGCTCAAGCATGCGTGTGCACACACACACACACACACACACATTGCATATTGTCACAACCATAATGTGCCAGCAGATATGGGTGTGCAGTTTGTTAAGACTAATCAGCAGAATTGGGATATAAAAGGAGGATCAACCGAGTTTCGCATTTCCCATCTGAAGGTAGAAGTGAATAGACCCATAACTACACAACTGATTATAAATTGGGTTGTTTTAATAAACAGATCTAGCATTAGACTTGTAGAGGACTAACCAGGTGGTTTGAAAACCCTGCTTTTAAGGAAGTGTGGAAAAACTGATATGTTTGTTACTTATCTAGCCAAAAATCAATTTGGCTTGTGGTATGACTATTTTGTTTCAATCTGAATTCACCTGTAATTGTTGCATTGCTTGATACTACCCTAGTTGCTAAGTTTTATTAATATATTTTTATGAAACTTTGTAAGTATGTTTATGCCATCTGGAGTTTGATTGGTTGTTTTTTAATGCACTTTAAGCACATTATTGGCTAATTCATGTAGGGAAATGGGAGCTAATTGCATTTTCCAAGGACACTCAGAGGAATCCAGTGCTATACCAACTGCGCTACCATAGCTCTTTAAGTTCATGAGTGACATAAGTAAATATCAATAAACTTGGTAACTAAGTTTTTGTCATCAAGTGCATGCTTGGTTTGTGGGTTATTTACTTGCTTTTTAATGGCATTTTGATCACATTATTTGCTTTATCATGCTGAGGGCATGGGAACTCAGTGCCTTCCCAAGGACACACTAAGACAGGTGACCAAGGCTCACCTGGGCAGGTATTGAAACCATGATCTTTGGAGTACAAGTTTATTGTAATTGCCCAAGATTTTGAGAAACTTTAATGAGTGACATCTGGAAATATTTATCGGGTTATGTGGGACACTTAAACAGGTTTCTAGTCATTATAGCAGAAAAGTTATAAGTGACATATAATGCATGCAGTCTTAAACAAGTGGTTTGTGTAAGTGACATAACGCATACAGTATTAAACGAGTGATTTATGATGCTTATTTGCTGAATTTGTCACCACTCTTGAGACTGTGTCTGTCTAAAGAGCTTTGATGAAATTTTATGTATATATCAACAAGCTATCACACAGTTTCAGTTTTGAATAAATTTATTGCAGATGAGCTTATTCCTGGTTTTAAAGACAAGTTGGTGAAAGTAATATTAAGTAAATTATTGTCATGTTTGCTTTTTGTGTTTAATTCCATTGGACTTGAAATTATAGGAGCTTTTATCATAATAAGTATATTGGCTAATAATTGGCTTCTAGGATATGCATTTGCAAGAATCACATTCATTTCTGATACATTGCACTATAGAATCAACTAAATGTGTGAAAATTGAACATTACATTTTCATGCCCTACACAATTTCATTGGTGCCATGGGTTTCTGGCTATATAAAATGGGTCGCCACTGATCAGGGAGGCATATAAGAGGCGAACTACTGTACAGTATATAAAGATAGATTCAGTTTGGATATTAGTGTGTCTGTATGTGTGTGTCTGTGTGTGTATATATATATATATATATATATATATATATATATCTGGATAGATAGGGAGAGAGAGAGAGAGTCTGCAAAGGCAGATTTCACTTTATTTTATTATTTATTCCTCCATTTCAGATTGATGACTATAGTTTGGTGAAATTTTTGCCTCTTGATCAGACAGATGAAGACAGCATCAATGATCTTCTGCTACAGATAGACACAGCCATACAGTATGGGGAAGATCTGGAACCACGAGAAGTGAGGGTAAGAACAAAAGACCACAGTTAAACAGGTCAATTAAGGATATTTAATGAACTACAGAGTTGTGTCTTTTGTGGACAAGTGTCCTGTATATAAAAATTGCATTTGAAACATGCATAGTGGAGAGAATGTTGCCATACTTCTATGCTACTTTGATGTAATGTGGACGACATTTCTTTGGATATTGTACTTGTGGAAATTGTACATGATCTTAACACACAGCCAAATAAAATGACTGCTCCCTTTTGCTAGACATATCAGCCTGAAGTAGTCTAAAGTACACTATGTATATCAACTATTAAAATAGGGAAAATGAATTTTGCGAGACTAGACAATACCAGCTTCTGAAAGTGCAATGAATGAATTACCAAATATATAAAATGTAAAAAAAAGTTATTGGATCTTTTTTTTTTACAAGTTACCTCTGAAGTTCAGGAAGTGAAAATGACCAAGTGGAGCTAGCAGTTTTTTTATAAGTGCACATCTGGAGTAAGGCCAAGCTGTATACTCTTTAACCCATATTACACCCATCAATCGTACACCAAAATAAAGGGAATTAAAGGTTCTTTGAACAATACCTGAGATATACAAGGTCTTTTTTAAATAGCCAGTATAATCAGTGAGGAAACCCAGGGAAATTCTTTTTCTTTAAAGTTCTAACCCTATGCAAAATATGAAACTGTAGAGTGCCACCTTGATCACTTGTTTCAAATCAATGTTTGCAATCATATAGTCATATTTTGGTCATTTTAAAATTACCTTCATTTCTACTGTCGTTTTACAGATGTTGGTCTCTACATTTAAGTGCTGGTTTGTACTTCACTTATATTCATGGCAATGCATCAGTTGATTTCGTCAGAAACTGTTCTGACTTTTGCTTAGATAAAATGAAAACAGGGAAAACAAGGAAAAATCATTGCAGCAGCAACCAACTTCACCAGCTGCTATGACTTGCTATAATAAAATTTAAAGAAACATGCATGGAATTGTGTAATCTATAATTTTAGATTCCAGTATATGTCATTGAATCATCAGATGGGAAGTTTTAAACAGTATGTTTCTTCATCTGTTACAGCACTACTTGTTTCAAGAATTAAGAGTAATTATGGCAGCATAAAACAAATTTTCCTGTTCTATCTCTCAAATGTAATGTATCCTTGTGCACAGTCACATGGCTACTTAGTTCTGAAAATATCCCTAGCTTTCAAGAAAAATTTAACTGTTTTGGATTTTGACAATTTGGATGAATAACACTATGAAGCAAAATCCAACCAAGGTTGCCTTATTAAATTTCATATTCAAGTTTGTATACATATGTAAATGACCTGATTAGATCTTCATGACATTATAGAAAATTTTCTAAATTGGAGGAGGAGGTGGGGGGCAAGGACAGTTTGGGGTCTGGGTGAGGGCATATGTGTTTTATGAACATAAATTATTATTATTTGACTGGTTAATTATTTTTAAATCATAGAAACTTTTCAATAGATTAACAGGATACTATTGTGCTGAAAATTGCTTGTAAACAAAAGGCAACAAATTGACAAATTGCATGAGATTTCCATAGTATTTCTGTCATCTGTTGTACATTTTGACTGCTCCAGTGGCCTAAGTGGTTAGAGCATCCACCTCGGATGTGGGAGGTCGTGGGTTCAAAACACGGCTGAGTCATACCAAAGACTTATAAAAATGGTACTTACAGCTGCCTCACTTGGCGTTCAACATTAAGAGGTTAGTGTTAGGACTGGTTGGCCTAGTGTCAGGATAATGCGACTGGGTGGGACATGGTGCTTCATGTATGCGGCATGACACCCCAGTGCTAGACATCACTATAAACATCCACATTGTAGACATCTTAGTGAATTGTGAATTGACTGAACAATTGTTAAAGCTACGTTAAAAATCCAAATCACACACATAGTCATATATTTTCTAATTTCATGGGATTTCCATGGTATTTTCTTCATCTGCTGTACATTTCTAACAAAAACTTCTGCTAAAATAGTTTAATACTGCTTTTGTTAAGGTCAGTGATTATTAATCTTGCTGAAGCATAAGGTCACAAAAATGAGACGATGTTCTAATAAAAAACAAAACAGTTTGGAGCTTTCCACGCAAAAGACCAGGGGGACAGCCTAATAAATTTATTTTAAAAAGGTGGAGCATGTGTGTTTATTATCAAAGATATCCTTGGTAAATATATGGCAAAATTTTGTACAAAAATTGTGGGTTTATCACTAAGCATGGACTAATCATCCCCCCGCCCAAATAACACAAACACAAAAAAGAGGCCCAGATTGATGTGGTATCACTCACATGGCCTACATAACATTACAGTTAGCTATTTCACTAGAATGCTTATGTAGTGCTTTAAGAACACAACATATGTCAACTGTCCCATAAGATCAGACCTGTTTACCTGTCCATATTTTACCGTATTTGTACGGAATAAAGCCCATCCATACAGTCATTGATATGAAAATACGATTTGAGGTTGCATTTATTTAGTAAGTCTTTTAAATTAATTTTTAAGCCCTTTTTTTATTCCGTTTCCTTTTTTTGTGTCATCTTTTTGGTCCACGTCCGCAGTCTGTTCCACATCACTGATTTTAACATTCTCAACATCCGGTTGTTTAAACAAAGAAAATGCCGCCGACAAGAAAGTTTCAGCACGAAGCTGATGATGAAAATGGAAAGTCTAAACATAGAAAGCAGCATTTTCTACCAGTTTATAATACTCTGTGGCCATGCCTTAAACCATTGTCTAAAGGAGAACATTTTGTGCTCTGCACTGTTTGCAACTTAGACTTTTCCTGTGCACATAGTGGAAGGAATGACTGTTCACGGCACGTGGAATCAGAAAATCATGCAAAATTGGAATCTTTAGTGAAGGGAAATAGAAATATTTTGTCGATGAAGGGAAAGGAAGTCAGTGATCAACACATACTTCGAAAGCAAATGACACGTGCTGAGGCGATTCTGTGTGAGTTGATCGTAAATATGAATTTGTCATTGAGCACAGCTGACAAATTAAAATGTTACAGATCAGAGATCCTCACTAGCCAATCAGACCATTGAGGCTCTATTGGTCCCGAAGTCTAAACGAAAGAATTTTACCAAAGAGTGGACAAACGACCAGCTGGATAGGATAAAGAGTGCCTATAATGCCACCATTAAAAACCCATAGACTATGCCTTCATTAAAATATTAATTCCAAGTGGATCAGTTTGATGTTGTTGACAAACTTTGTACAAAATAATATATGAAGCTCATTTCCATTCTAGTAAGTGTTGACAAAGCTGATACTAGATTTTATGAAATAAACAAGATCTCCTTCACCTATCTAGATGAAATTATTATTTTCTGAGTGGATGGTTGGTAACAATGTCTGTCATAATGTTTTATATCAAGTCTTCCTTAACCATGTAAAATGTAGAGAATTGGCTTTATTTAAAATGTTATGGATATGTGCGAAGCTGAGAAAACCGATTTTCTAGAGAAAGTAATGGAGGTAAATAACGGAATGAATTTGGGTGTGTGGAGGTATTCTTTTTGTTTTTATCACTATAATATAAACAGGATTTTTAAGTCAGTGGTGTTCAATGTCTGCAGATTTTGCCTTGAAACACAGAATTGCCTGAATACCAGCGTCTTTACAAACAAGAAGTTATTTACAGAATATTGTATAGTCAGTATGTCATGCAATACTACATAATAGTAATTATAGTGTATTGATAGTGTCTACTATTTGTGTGTTGTTTCACAGGTGATGTGTGTTGCATTAAGATGTTAGAAACACTGAATGAAAATACTGACTGCCTTCTAAAAATACTGACAGACATTGCTTAAAATACTGACAAGAAAATGTATGGGTAAACAGGTCTGTAATATTGATATCATGTCAGTCGTACCTAAAGTATAGTCATCTTGACCTAAGATTTTGCCTCTAGTTGTATGAAGAATAATTAGATCAAGTATGCAAAGTATAGAAATTGATTTTAAAATTTCAATTTCAATTAGACCAAGTATACAAAATATAGAAATTGTGACTGACTGGTTAAAATCGATCAACCTATTGATTTAAAAATTTTTACCAATTCTGAGCACTGGTTGCCACTGAATAACACCATTGCAATCCTTTTAGTATCCAGAATATTACAGTGTTTTCAAATATTTATATTTACATAATGTACTATTGTAGTATATAGTTCTGCATTATAATGGCAGATTACAATGCACACGATACACCAGGGATGCAGAAATCGATTGTCTGTATTATATGCATTGGAAATTTGTTCTAGGGATGAACAACAAAATTTTGCATGGTTACTTGTAGCCTGTAACTTGAAAGGTCATTAGTTCGCATTTTGTCTGAGCGATGTTTATATGAGCACCATTCATACTTTCTAGTGACTTCATACGGGTGCATTGTATATTTACATTGTGTATGCTGAAATTTATTGATTAGTATTGAAATCAGTCACAGCTTTGATGGATGCAGCCAGTGAAAGCATACAGTGTTGGTTAAGGCGATATCTTTTGATGGTTACGTCTGAATGAATTTCATTGGCTGGAAGGTAGGGATTCTGCTAATCATATGTTGTTTTCCACCAGTCGCAGGACTCCTTGAAACCATTATGCACGACTATGATGATTTTTCCTGCAAATGCATCAGGGTCATTTTCTTATAAAGCTAGGGTTGATTGGTGAAAAGTTAAATGAAAAGTCAAAATAATGGGCAAAAACTAAACTTGATTGTGACAGGGAATATGATAAAAAAAGAAAATAGGTGTTCAAAGATTATTGGCTGCAGGAGTTTCTGTGGCTCAAGGCCAACAAAGATTGAACCGTATTATAATATATGTAAGAGATACCCTTCAACTGCAGACAAAACCAGTTGATTGTTGGTAGGACAGGATATCACAAGGAAAGACATACTGTTAACACACCAAAAAAGTGCAAAGCACACTACATGTTGGTTAAAATTTGATAATGAAAGGCCAGATCTGAAAAAAAGGTTGTGGGTAATTTAGACAGTGATCAATAAATATAATGTGAGCCAAACCAAGCGTTACAAGACACAGTTTAACACAGCATATGCCATAGTGAAACTGAGAAAATCTTTTTCAGACTTTGAATTTCTTTGTGAGGTTCAAATTAAAAATGGGGTTGAAGATGGAACTGATCACACCAACAGAACTACATGCATAGATATCAACAATATATCTGATGTCAAGGATAAAATATCTAGAGCTACATTCTTGTAAATACTCTCAGATACTAGTACTGATTCAGCAGTTATAAACCAAGAACGCATTCTTGTTAGATTTGTAGACCCTGATCATAAAAGTCCAAAAATAAGCGAAGTTGAAATATCCATGTACACCATGTAGTATATAGTTCTTTTTTATAGTGGCAAATTAAAATGTACATGATGCACCATGTAGTATTCTGCACTGAAATGGCAAATGAAGGTGATGGCATGAATAAAAATGGGCTTTAAGTTGAAAATAACTTTCCTTTAGGATTATTGTAAATGAAGGAAGTTGTATGGCAAATTATACTTCAGAGTTTTCAATTAATTATTATGCATAATTTTAAAACAAATTTATACATATCACACATACATGAGCTGTGCACAAGTCAAAGTACTTGGTGCCAGTGATGCTGAAAATAACAATCACAGTGGCGCAAAATTGAATGTTATTTCTTCATTATAAATGGTGTTAAAATGTGAGCATGTAAATTGAATTGGCATATTGTTAGCATCACCTGTAGTTCTGCATTTTAATGGCAAATTAAAATGCACATGATAATCACAGGTAGGGAAAAAATGTCTAGGTTGGAACTAGCATTAGGAGAGGTTGGTATTCTTGGCAAATGGTCCCTCTTCCACAGCCTTGAATCACAGTTAAAAAAAGAAGAATCTGTTCTTTGTACTCCACTATGAAAACATTAGTGGCATGTAGTGTTAGCCTTTCCACGTGTCTCCACCCAGCAAATTTTTGCTTTGGGTCAGTTTTCAGTCACTGAGGTAGGGAATTTTGTTCTGTGAACACAATTTATATTTTCTTTTCTGAGAGTGAGTACTTGATTTGAAGAGTATCCTTGTTAAATGTAAGAGATAGTTATTATTATTATTATTATTATTGTTATTATTATTATTATTGCTATTATTATTATTATTATTATTATTCCAGGAAAGAGAAGAGGATGAAGAAGACAATAATGTTGATAGTGGTTTTGATGGCTGAGCAACTTACTGTTACCAATTAGCAGGACCAAAAACATTCTAGTTTTGTTGTGGCTCAGTTGAAGAAAAGTCCAGGCAGCATACATTGAGGTCTCTTTCCCACCTTTAATGTTCTGCAATGATAAGTTCACAGTTGACAATAAAACCTTCACAGACTTTTTAAAAATTAGGTTCAGTTTTTATCTAAAAAGGCTTTGTTCCATTAAAAGTCCACCCTCCACTTTTGATGACATTTATAATTTGTATCTCCTGGACTTGTATTTGAATGTCTTTCACGATGGAGTTCTCACGGATGATTACTGGGCTTAAGCTGTTCGGGGAAAATGGTTGAACACTAAAACTGTAACAATATATCATTATGTTGTTTATTACATTCTGGAAGCTATGACATGTTTGAGTTTGTGATACAGAAGGGAAGTATTGTTCTTTTCTGACAAGTTGTTATATATACAGTTATTGGTCATCATAGAAATTGATGATGTGATGTAATAAATCAGAGCAACTAAATCTTGTTTAACATATGGACTTGCTTTTTTTTCGTCTTCATAATTATGACATTTGTTACAAGATGCATTTTTTAAAAACCAGTCTGCTAAGCAAACTATTTAGGGGGAAAAATGAACAAGATAGGATAAGTCAACTATGACAAGTTATATACAATTAAAATACATAAATTCATAGTAATATTGGTAAATAATAAAGTAATTTGTATTAATTCTTGCTTTAAATAATGTATGGTTTTGTGGTTGTTTTTGGTGGATTTATTGGCACTTTTAGCACATTGGCTATACCATTCCAAGAAAACGGGAGTTAAGTGTTTTTACGAAGGATACACAGTTTGTCAGCCTGGGTGGGTATTGAACCTGTACTCCTTGGATTTTGAGACCAATACTCTACCAACTCAGTTTGACTGGTTATAGTGCCCATAAATAAAAGATGAATTCATAGTTATTATCCATCTATGTTTAGTTTTTGGCAACAAGCCAACTGAATTTATTTTTGAGAGTACAAATTATTGTGGTCTTGCAAAAATTATTATCATTTGTGTTTTAGGATTATTTCTAGTGTAATATTAGAGTATTTACCCATTTTAAAAACTGATATCTTAGCCAATTGTTCATGATCCAAAATTGCTTCAGTATTTATAGGTCTGTGTCCATTTCTTACATTACCCTTCTTTGAATATTTACTGCCAAGTATGGGTAATTACATGCAAAAATTTTTGAAAGAGTACCCTGTCTCCAAGTGTCTCATTTTCTTCTTATCAAATACACAGAGAAAAGAATATCTTTATTAAAATTATATTAAAATTTACCTTTTATATTACTTGACAAGAGACACAGTTTACACCCATGTCATTTTACCTCCAATCTCCCAGAGTTCACAGAACTTCAAAGCTCCACCTAGCTAAAAAGTGGCATGATATTGATGCTGTCATAATTTAATGATTACATTATTTTCTAGCAGCACAGTAAGCAATTTATTTTTCAAAAACACACTGCCTTAATGTCATGAAATAGCTCCAGATAAGCTTTTCAAAAGCACACTACATTGATGTCATGAAATAGTTCCTGATAAGATTTTCAAAAGCACACTACCTTAATGTCATGAAATAGCTCCAGATAAGCTTTTCAAAAGCACACTACATTGATGTCATGAAATAGTTTCTGATAAGCTTATCAAAAGCACACTACCTTAATGTCATGAAATAGTTCCGGATAATCTTTTCAAAAGCACACTACCTTAATGTCATGAATTGGCTCCTGATAAGCTTTTCAAAAGCACACTACCTTAATGTCATGAAACGGTTCTAGATAAGCATTTCAAAAGCACACTACCTTAATGTAATGAAATAGCTCCAAAATATGAAATTAGTACCCAACTAATAACAGTGAATGCGAAGAAGTTCCTCAAAATGAGATTTTATTTCTGATGCTGATTGAGTATTTGTAAAGTAATTGGAATAAAATGAAAATATACAATACTTTCTACTGAATATTTATTGTATATAGTTACTTTTACTGAAAAGAATAAACACTTTTTTTAAATTGTGTGAACACAACAATTGCATATTGACAAACTTTGTAAGAAAATTTTGAAAATTCTTACGGTAAATGAAATCGTTGAAAGCAGCCCTTTGTATTAATTTTTAGTTGGCATCTGTAGGAGCCAAATGATGGGTTTAAATAGAACTTCCTTATTTGGGGAAAATCAAGACAGATGAACAAGGAAAATATCTTGAACAAACATGTAATTCATTTAATTATTATATTTTACAGACTAGAAATATGTTTATTTTATAGCAGTTAATATTATTTCTATAACCACTCCACTAATCCAAAATTGCTTAGCACTGTATATTTAGCTCTGCTGTCGTAGACCCAGAAAACTTATGACACGGACTATAAGTTTATTATTGCTAAGTCTCCTAAACTACTTCGAGGATTGTCATGAAACTTTACATTAAAATTCATCCCATGGTCTAGTTGGTCCTAAATGAAAATGGTGCCTCTCAGACATCCAACATAGCCCCACAGTAGCCATCTTGAAAATCTTGTTACTGCTACTCTTCCAGAATGGATGATCATATCAACCTGGGCTTTTTTTTTCTACAATACTTCTCATGATGTATAGTTATCCTAAATGAAAATGGTGCTGATATGACATTCACTATGGCAACCATCTTGAAACTTTTGTTATTCCTACTATTCTTGGAAAGTCATACTTACATGTTTTTTTTTTACCGAAACACTTACTATGATATATAGTTGCTCCTAAATGAATATGGTGCCAATATGGTACCTAATATGGCTGCCACACTTGAGCATCTTGTTATTGCTAATCCTCCTGAATGAATGGTCATATCAACCCAAAGGTTTGACTAGAATTCTTATGATGCTGAGTTGGCCCTGAATGAAATTTGTGTCAAGCTCATGTCCAATATGGCCACCACAGCAGCCATCTTGAAAATCTTGCTATCACTACACCTCAACAGAATGTCATATTGACATGTCCTGAATAAAAGTGGTAATGCTCAGACATCCATTATGGCCATCAAAGAGGCCATCATGAAAATCCTTTTATCACTACACCTCCTCAACAGAATGTCATATTGACATGTCCTGAACAAAAGTGGTAATGCTCAGACACCCATTATGGCCATCAAAGAGGCCATCATGAAAATCCTGTTATCACATCTTCTCCTGAATGAAAGGTCATATCACTGAAAGACATCGTATGATGTCTAGTTGGTTGTAAATGAAAATGGTGCAAATCTGACCAACAATATGGTCACCACAATAGCCATCTTTAAAATCTTGTCATGGTTATTTCTCCTGGATAGCTGGTCATATCAACATTATGCTTTTGCCTGAAGATTTCACATCATGTCTATTAATATCCAATATGGCCATCATGGAAGCCATCTTGAAAATCTTGTTACTGTTACTCTTACAAAATAGAAAGTTATATATAAAGATAGGGTTTTCACCACAAGACTTCTTATAATGTCATGTTGGTCCTAAATTAAAATGGTCCTGATCTGACATCCAACATGGCCACTGTGGTAGCCATCTTGAAAATCTTGTTATTGCTGTTCTTTAATTGAAAGTCATTTAAGACATGGAGTTTTCATCAGAAGAGATCTTGTGGTGTCTAGATGGTCTGAAATGAAAATGATGCAAGCTGACCCCAATATGGCTACCATGGTGGCCATCTTGAAAATATTGTTATCTCAACTGCTCCAAATGGATTGCTATATCAATATGAAGTTTTCACCAGTAGACCTTTTTCTTATGATACCTAGTTGGTCCTAATTGAAAATTGTGCCAATCATACATCCAATATAGCTGCCATGATGGCTGTCTTGAAAATTTTGCTATCACTAATCCCCCAGAATGGACGGTCATAGTGACATAGGTTTTTCACCAAAATACTTCTGATAATATCTGAAAATGATGCCAGTCTGATATCAATATGTCCACTATAGCAGCTAATGTGAAATCTTGTTATCACTGAAGATTGCAACACTGCAGTTATGAGGAAGAAATCATGAATGCCTAGATATTCATTTTCCCCAGAAAAGCACCAGTCTGTTTTATAGACTCTATTTGTTAATGCATTGTAACATTTGATTAAATGATTTACAACATATAATTGGTAAATACTTGGTTTATTGACAATTTCTAATTATAATTTAGCTGAAAATCAATATTTAAATGAATTTTGATTAACAAACTTCAACACACTAAAATTGAATTTATGCCATTCTCTGCACTGAATGAGACACTACAGCCTTCAAATAAATAAAAAAGAAATAACAAAAATTTATAGAAATTAAGGAAAAGATTTCAGGTTGGTGTTTTAATACACAGTTGCAGCATGTACACTAGTTCTTAAAAATTGCCAAAAGAAAAATCAGCCAGTTTTGTGAAAATTGTGCACACTTGCAAGGTTTGCCTTTCTTTGCTTTGTTAAATCTCTACTATACATAGAAAATTTTCTCCCTAAATTTTTTGTTTTAAAATAAAAACTGAAATTTTATAATTTTCTTAAATTATTAACATAAACATTGTTTTAAGGTACCATCTGTAATTGCTTGAAAGTCAAACTGCAAACAACATAATGTGCCTGCAGATCAGGGTCTGTTTTTGGTCTACTGATTACACCTAACAAACTACATAGACCCAGCTCTACCACTGCATTATGCAATGGCAGATCTGGGTGTATGCAGTTTGCAGTTGGATCCATCTTCCACATGAATATGCATAATGTATAACCTCATTGGTTAAAGAGGACAACAACTTCACTGGTGCCTAATCCTTCATAGATATGATTGGAATGTCAGGAAAATAAACCGATCTTCTTTTACAGCACATTTTTCATCTAACAACAACATATTTGACAATTAACCCTCAGTATTATGAAAACCTCTGCATGTGAATACTTAGACTAGTGTGGTCCAACATCTTCAAGACCATGGGCCACATGGACCAAAAATGTAAAGTTTGTGGGCCATACATATACATATCTAGGTCAGTGGTCCAACTACAGGTCCATGGGTCATTTTTTTGTGGCTCATGCTCATACAAAAATCAGTTCTTTAAATATAGTATAATTACTATTACTTATGATAGTAATTTATGTGATATTTATAGAACTGACTTTCTTATGAGTGGGGACCACAAAAAAATGACCCATGGGATAGTTGTTGGACTAATGTGACCCAGACAATGGAGGTCATTTGCATGTTTGCACATCAATATCATGTTTACATTTGAGTATCTAGACAGTGGAGGTTATTTGCCTATCCGCACATCAATATCATGTCTACATTTGAATACCCAGACAATGGAGGTCTTTTGCCTTTCTGCACATCAGTATCATGTCTACATTTGAATACTCGGACAATGGAGGTCATTTGTCTGTCTGCACATCAGTATCATGTCTACATTTGAATACTCATACAATGGAGGTCATTTGTCTGTCTGTACATCAATATCATGTCTACATTTGAATACTCATACAATGGAGGTCATTTGTCCGTCTGTACATCAATATCATGTCTACAATTGAAATACCTAGACAATGGAGGTCATTTGTCTGTCTGCACATCAGTATCATGTCTACATTTGAAATACCTAGACAATGGAGGTCATTTATCTGTCTGCACATCAGTATCATGTCTACATTTGAAATACCTAGACAATGGAGGTCATTTGCCTATATGCACATCAGTATCATGTCTACATTTGAAATACCTAGACAATGGAGGTCATTTGTCTGTCTGCACATCAATATCATATCTACATTTGAATACCCAGACAATGGAGGTCATTTGTCTGTCAGCACATCAATATCATATCTACACTGGAATACCTAGACAGTGGAGGTCAGTTGCTGTCTGTGCATCAATATGGCATTCATTATTTACACCGTTGTTGTGACTTGAGCTTTATCATGCATCTTCCAAGACAACGTGTAAGTACAATAATAATTTTACGACTCAAGATTTTAAAATATGTAATAGAAAGTGAAGAAAGTGGAATCCACAAGTAATTTATTTCCCTACAATACAAAGTGAAAATTGAAGAGATACTTAGAGTAATGTGAACTAAATCCCAAATAATCCTAAATGACCTATATCATAACAGCATATGAATTAATTCAACTGAAAACCCCGTCTAACTGTAAATAAGACTGGTTTTGAACTCCAGTGCTATGTAAACTTCTGTTCACAAGTGGCCATAATGTAAAGAACAATGTACAATTATGGACAAAATTTAAGCACACAGTATAGATTAAATATATATATATCAATAACTTGCATAGTACTGTAAGTTAGCATAAAGAATTTTGCTCTTAAACTTTTGGGATTATGAGGCACTTATATGGGAATTGCAATGAATTTTATGGTTCTGCACACCAGAAATTAAAATGAACCCAACACAAAGTGACTTTTCTGTAGAAACTATGTCCATTTCCCCAAATCCACCAACTGAGATATACTGGTACCTCTGGAAATGTTATTTTCCCCCAAGGAATGAAAATCGGTACCCACAAAATAAAACAAATTACAGTAGTTACTGCATCACAATTTCAGTGCCAAAATGTTAGGTCAACAGATCACAGACCAGAGAAGTTTATGCTATGGCTCGGTTTCCGTTGTCTGTCTGTCTGTTAGCACTACTCTGAAAGGACTTTGAAAATTGTCATGAAACTTTTCATAGACATTGTCCCAACGTCTAGCTCAGGGCTGTCAAACTCATTTGCTATGGCAGGTCAGATTTGATATAAATGTACTTCACTTGGGCCATGCATATCATGAACTGTGATAAGCATGCAAATTTGACACTAACAAGAGACCTGGATTGCGAGCCAGACTAATGAGTCTTGTATGGTTGACATCCCTGGTCTAATTGGTCCTAAATGAAAATAATGTTGATTTGACATGCATTATGGCTGCCATCATGACCATCGTGAAAATCTTTCTATTCTACTCTTTCTAAATGGATGGTTATATTGACATGGTGTTTTGACTAAGTGACCTTTCATGATGTCTAGTTGATCCTAAATGAAAAGGATATCTTGAAAAATTTGTTGTTATTACTTCTCCTGAAAAAATGATCATGTCAGCATGGGGTTTTAACCAAAATACTTCTTATGAGTTAGTTGTAAATGAACACACCAATCCGACATCAATTGTGGCTGCCATGGTGGCCATCTTGAAAATCTTTTGTCTACTCCTCTTGAATGGATGTTCATGTCAACATGGGGTTATCTCCAGAACACTTCTTATGCTGTCAACTTGGATTGAAATGAAAATCAAACCATTCTGATATTCAGTTTGGCCACTGTGACAGCCATTTTGAGAATCTTTTTATTGCTACTCCTTAATGGATAGTAATATCAGCATGAGATTTTCACTAAAGTTTTCTTATCTTGTTGGACATTAATAAAAAATGTGCAGATCTGACTTCCAATATGGTCACCATGGCAGCCATCTTAAAAAAGGGTGGTCTTTCAAGAGAGGTTCTACTGTACTTGCCAGCCAATTTTATTGTACTGATATTTCAGTGTATAAATAAAAAAAGTGCACAAAAAAATATAATTTCTGTAAGTTTTCTGCTAATTCTGATTCCGATAATTAATTTCTTGTCAATACACTCATACTGGACATGCCTAAAAAGGTCTTATTTTTGACCGAATGAAATGCATAAATCAGACATTGGGAGTTTCTAAAAATAAACTTGTATTTATGATTGAAAAATACTTTAACTGAAATTCATGCATAATTAATTTATATGAGATGATTAACGTGTATATAACTGCTTGGATTAAATTTGGGAGTAGAAAAACTCAATTCCATGTGTAAAGAGTGATCACCATAAAAACAGTGGAGTCATCTCCAAAAGACAAAGGAAAGTGTATATTCTTTGAAACTTCTGTTTATAACTATGACTTTGCACTACTGCAGAGCAAAAACAGAGAACAGTATGATTAAAATAGCAAAACTGTCCAAATCTACATCTTTAATGGTACTGTTCCAGTCAAGGGTCTCAACAGTACATATAATTTTAACATTACAGTGACAAATGACCTCATTTGGAACTACCTTGGCTATTTCTGGAAAAATTATGCCTCAGATTATGTTGCCACAGTAATTTACAGAAAATAATACCTTTTTTGGGGCCAGAAATTTCTCCGAAATAAAGAAACCCAATCTGTTCAGATTGCCCTAGTTATTTCTATCATAGGATTGACTCTAGGATTGAATGAGAAGTTATGAATTAGAAAATTAGTTTGATCATTTGTAATATCTTGGTCAATCCCATTTCATAAATAGCAGAAGTAATCAGAATGGCAGCTATCAACATACATTTGAGGTATGACCTTGATGTTGTAAATGAAGTGGCAGTTGTATACGAGTGATCTGAGGCTGCTGTCTGCGTCCAACTTTAAAATAAAAAGGATTAAGATGAAGAGAGGGGTATGCGGCAATGACTAAAACTGCTCCTGAACATATGGACGATAAACTTATTTCATTTGGTGTGTGTGATGGTTGATTGAGCAGGAGCTTGTGGTCTGTTGTTTTGGTAAATTAATTGATTTATAAATTCGAGTGAGAAACTTTTTATATTGCAAACACAAAAGGACTTAATGGCTTTATTGTTGATGGTTCAGTAATGATTAGATTCACAATTATCAGCTTTTTAAGGAGCTAATGAGTGTATGTGATTTGGATTTTTAACTTAGCTATGACAATTTTTCAGTCGTATCACTACGTGGTCTGCATTGTGGCAGTTTATATTGATGTCCAGCACTGGGACATCATGCTGCAGACATGTAGCATGATGTCCCATCCAGTCACATTATCCTGATATAAGCCTGACCGGTCCTAACATTAACCTCTTAATGCTGAGCACATAGCGAGGCAGCTGCTAGTACCATTTTTATACGACTTTGGTATGACTCTGCCTGGGGTTTGAACCCGCGTCCTACTGCATCTGGGTCACCGGAGTGGTCGAAGGAGCTAATGTCTTTCAAAAATAAGCAGATGTAATTATGTTTTCCTGTTTATTTTGGCACTAAAGCTTTGTAATACTTAGAGCATTATGTGAAATTATTTCTTACACTTAAAATAAGTTACAGAAACAAGTGAAAAGCAACAAGCTTTGTAAAATTCAACAAGAAATTTATATCCCTAGAATACAAAGTGAAAATTAAAAAAACCCCAACAACTTATGGTATTGCAAATTAAATCCCAAAATAATCCTAGAATTACAGAGGCAAGCTGTACTAACAAACTTTCTGAATAAACTAAAGTAGAAATTAAAATTGTGGAATAATTTCTCTGGTGCTTATTTACTTTCTTAGAAAAATAGTACACTGCATGATCTACACCAATTTTGACTTCTTCAATCAATACTGTACCAACATCAACAGACGTTTTAAATACTTGACTCAAATTTGGAGCTGAAAGAACTGGCGTACTTGAACTAATCATAAGGCCTCCTGACATTTTTCAGACCAATGAAACTTGCTTTCCGTACTCAATAAATTTGTCAGGGGTTCAGTAATTATGGAAAAACTGGAACAAAATTCCCAATAGTATCCAGCCATAAACAAAAATGGAATCAGTTGCTTTTTACTGATAGGCACAGGGAATTCAGAGATAGCCTTGACCTTAGCATCTACAAGTTTAACTTGCCCATGTCCCATGATATGTCCTAGACTATTTTGAAACTGCAATTTGATCGTTCACCAACCTACTTAACACCAGCAGCACCTCAGGTGGTCTCCATTTCCTCAAAAGGACCCCATTTTAACAAAATAACAAATAGATACTTGTGAAGGGTTTGATTGTTGGTGTGTTATGTTAGGATTGGGGTGGGGTGCTCCCAATATTTATTTAAGTTATTGTAGAAGTCCCACCCAGGCTCGATTTTGGTTGGAAGTTAAATTAGTGAAAGATAGATGTACAGCTCTGAGCCCCCAGTCAGCAATGCCGACGGTCAAATGATTAAATATACAAAAAGGGTGAAATTCAATGAATAACAATTTAATAACAATTCAATAGTCAAATGATTCAAATTTCCCAAGTACACTCCTTCCGCTCGACCCTTTAATAGCCTACTGCATCATTTGATTCGTAGTGTGAGATAGATTTCCACCTGTCCTTGTATTCTACTCATCTGTGTATTCATCTCTCCTATTCCTCCCAATTCCTTCTCCTCTTCCTCTCCAACTTTCTCCAAATTCTTTCTCCTCCTCGACTTTTCTATACTCCTCCTCCTTGACTTCTCTATACTCCTTCTCCTCCTCCTCCACTTTCTCCTCCAGACTACATTTCCTCCTCCTCCCCTTCTATCCACCTTCTCTCACTGACTAGACTTTTGTCGACTCCAACTGCTCTGCTAGTCTCACTTCCGTCTCCGCCTCTTAGAGACTCGGGATTCAACTGAACCGGAAGTTGTCCCCTAAAAAGCTTCCTTTCCGAAGCTTTTCTTCCCTTAGAATCTGTTCTAAGTTTTACCGCCAAATTATGAGTGGCTTCTCGGAGTAACCCTATTTCATCAGAATCTTTCTAGGCGTAACTGACCTTTTGCTTGCGAGGTACAAAGTTAAAATTCTGATCTAAATTGTAATCACAACCTCTATCTCAATTCCGATTGGATGTCACTGTGAACCGATCTAATCAAACTTAGTGGACAGTACCTCTAGCTGTCTGTCCACGAGGGGACAGACGAGAACACGCCCTGTTCACCCTGCGGGCTTCCTTTGATCTCTGAACAAATACTTAACACCTAGGTGTAAATAATACAAGCCCCTGTCTAGTTGGCACGAACTATTGCCTGGCTGGCGGTCATGGTAACCTTGCATAAGGGATTAACACTAGCCTGCGGCAATGTTTAGACATCAAACACATGGCGGCAGTAATAATACCCTAGTTTATACACTAACCCCCCCACCAGCTGTACTTAGCAAACGTGACACCACTTTTGTGGCTTCAGTTTCACTAATATCCCACTGAAATAAATAGATCTCATGATCTTTTTCCTGTTCGATGACAAGTGATTGTCGTTTGTCACTCTGAGTAGAATAAAGAGAATGAGCAGTTTAAAAAAAAGGATCAATGTGATCAATACCCTTTGATTGATCCAAACAAGGAGTAAAAGTGACCTTATTAAAAGCCTGACCAATACACCAGTCAGCTAAAGGAATACTTTCTTGATCAACATCATTCTGAAGAACTTTCTTTGTCATAGCTCTAGTAACTGCACAAGCTGGATATAAATCAGGGATTTCTTTTCCAATAGGATCAACTTTCTGATCCAAAGAAGGTTTGTCAGTTACAAGTGGATTAACCACAACCTTATCTCTAGCTAGGTCACTGCACAGTAATAAATGAATACCCTCGATGGGTAAAGACAACGCTGTTCCGACTGTCACTGGTCCTGAGACTAAGTCTGATGACAACTTTACACCATGGAGAGGAACATTAACAAAGCCGCACTCAACTCCCTGAATAAAAACGCTCTCGTTAGAAACAGACTTCTCGGGAAAAGGTAAAATACCTGATAATAAAAGATTCTGAGAATCTCCTGTGTCCCTTAAAATTTTAATAGGGTTAGGATTGGCCGAATCACACGAGTGATACAGAGCCCTTTGACATGAATGGTTCTTAATTCGCCATAATAATATCAGACTTGGGTTTATTTGTCCAAAGAAATGTATTGCTTTCAATACATGACTGTGACATTGACCTCTTAGAAATAAGAGCAATTGGAATATGTTTTGATTCTGTTGTTTATCAGTTTGTAGCAATCAGAAATAACATACACATTCTTCTTGCAATAGGTACGTGTAGGAGTGTGAGTATGTGTATGATTTGGATTTTTAACGTAGCTTTAACAATTTTTCAGTCATACCGCTACGATGCCTGCAGTGTGGTAGTTTATAGTGATGTTTAGCACTGGGGCATCATACCACAGACATGTTGCATGATGTCCCACCCAGTTACATTATCCTGGCACCAGGCCGACCAGTCCTAACACTAACCCCTTAATGCTGAATGCCTAGCGAGGCAGCTGTTAGTACCATTTTTATAAATCTTTGGTATGACTCGGCCGGGGTTCGAACCCACGACCTCTCACATCCGAGGTGGACGCTCTAACCACTAGGCCACCAGAGCGGTGATACACGTAGGAAGAGATAAGGACTTCTGAACAGTCTTATCAGAAACTTGATTTCTAAAAGTTGTGTCAGTTTGAAATTTGGAAGTGCTCTTGTTAGGCTGAAATAATTTCTTTTTTTACCAGAAGACTTCCGAGTTGAAGACTTACTGGCAAAAGAAGCTTTATGAGCTAAGGAATACTCGTCAGCTGTACGAGCAGCATTTTCTAAAGTTTCGACCTCGTGCTCATCAAAGTAAGTCTTAACATCACTATGAACCCAATTCTTGAATTCTTCAAATAATATGAGTTGTGTAAGATTTTCTTAATCTTTACCAACTTTCTTGGCTAAGCACCACCTATCAAATAACTGCTCTTTATCTCTTGCAAATTCAACATGGGTTTGTCCAGTTTCATTTTTAAAGTTCCTAAACTTTTGTCAATAAGCCTCAGGTACCATCTCATAACCCTTCAACCAAATCATAGTCAGCACTTTGCTGTACTCACAGGGAAGTGTAGATGTCATGAGCTTTGCCAAAAAGTGCACTTTGTAGTAACAGAGTCCATTGTACTCTTGGTCATTTCAAATTGTCAGCAATATTTTCAAAATTAGGAAATGTTTAACTTCTTCTTTTTCTTTAAAAATAGATCTAATTCTTTTAATCTAAATTGAAATTCTCTCTCTCTCTCTCTCTCTCCACTTTCTGCAATTGCATTTGTTTTTCTTCTTTTTGTAACTCTCTCTCTCTCTCTCTCTCTCTCTCTCTCTCTCTCTCTCTCTCTCTCTCCAATTGCATTTGTTTTTCTTCTTTCTGTAACTGCACTTGCCTCTCTCTCTCTCCTCTTTATCTAATTGCATTTGTCTTTCTTGAAGATCAACTGCTCCGGTGACCTAAGTGGTTAGAGCATCCACCTCAGATGTGGGAGGTCGTGGGTTCAAACCATGGCTGAGTCATACCAAAGACTTATACAAATGGTACTAGCAGCTGCCACGCTTGGCGGTCAGCATTAAGAGGTTAGTGTTAGGACTGGTTGGCCTGGTGTCAGGATAGTGTGACTGGGTGAGACATCATGTTACATGTCCACGGCATGATGCCCCAGTGCTAGACATCCTAATTAACTGCCACAATGCAGACATCTTAGCGATATGACTGAACAATTGTTAAAACTATGTTAAAAATACAAACCACACACGCTTTCTTGAACCTCATGCTTTCTGAGCTCTATTTCATTCTTGTATTTTAATTTCAATTCCATAAATTCTAAGTAAAAGTCAGATGGAGACTTAATGACCAAATCCAAAGCACTTTTATCCAAAAAAATTATATTCTACCAAATATTGGATCAAAAATATTTTGTTATTTCTTGTTTTGAAAAAGAAACTTTTGCCTCAGAAAGATGTTATTTTCTGGCAAGCTGAAGCAATTCATCCTTTTCAAGGTGTCTAACTGTTCCTAGGTAGGATTTGAAATAAAGATCTCCACTTTAGATGACATTGTAAAAGCTTGTTGGTTTCAATAAAGATTTCTAAAATGTGAAATAATATCTGAGACTTAGGAAATTCCAAAACAAGGTGAATTTAAATTTAAAAACTAATTTTTTCTGATATATTTTAGAGAAATTAGTATCCTGGATAATCCCCAAGTTTCTGTTATGAGTCTATGCTCTTAAAATAAGTAACAGAAAAGACTGAAAAGCAACAAGCTTTGTGAAATTCAACAAATAATTTATTTCCCTTAAATACAAAGTGAAAATAAAAAAAGAACTTGCAGTATTGCAAATTAATCCCAAAATAATCACAGAATTACAGTGACATGTCCTAATAATAAAAATTCTGAATAAACTTAAAATAGGAATTAAATCCAACGCTGAAAGTACTGATATGTCTATGGTGCCCTGCATCGTGGTGTTGTACCAACAGTCCTTTGTTGAAACACAGTAATATAATTTCAGGTTTGAATTCACTATAAATTCCTGTGAATGTCTCTGTCCAAGAATATTATTTTTAAGAATACTTTGTATTTCCAGCAAAGAAAATCACATGAATTGAATGATTTGAAGAAATAAATTTCAGCCCAAATGAACTACTGGACACATCAATAATACAAATTAGTTCTGCACGATCTTAAAGCACGAATAACAGACTTCAGAAACACAACATCAGTTATATGACAAACTAAGACGAAAAGAAACCCCTGGATCAGGATCAAAGTTCATTGTTCTAGAAGGAATAGAAACTCTGTTACCAAAAGGCATGTGACAGAAATCATGTAGTCAAGTATAACTATACAACAAATATACAATGTCTCTGACTCGGCTTAAGAGAATGATTCTCACTCTGAGAAAAAGTTTGGACAAGGTCAGCAACTACAGTATTTCATTACCCACAGTATATAATAAAAAAGAGTTTTTTGTATAGAAAGAAACAACAAACATTGCAAATTAAATATACACACCATACTGTAAAATTTCGTTATATATATATATATATATATATATATATATATATATATATATATATATTTATATATATATGGGAAAATATGAATGAGTTTTTCTGAATAATACTGCACAACCTTGGGAGTGAAGTATTAGTCCGAGAGGGAGAGTTCATATTTTCCCATACAAATGCAGTAACCTTTTTCTTATACACTTATTTTGTTTTTCTACGAAAGGCTTAGTAATAAAAAGAACACACTACAAGAAACAAAGTAATTGCATTAACGCTGTATTCCAAAATAAATACACAGCCATAGATTCATCGATACACTGTAACAATATCAATGAGCAAATAGCACCGTACAGCGACCTTTGAACTTTGTAGTGTGCTCGATATTTGTTTTCTTATTGTTAAATCTTGTTTTGGTCTACATAAAAATGAAATTTATAGTCATATTGTGAATGAATGTGCACTGAAATAACGTTTCCACTTGGCCTGGACTGGACGGATTTTGTTTTTCTTTTGATCCAATTCAATTTTCCTTTTCTGCTTGAGATGTACTGAATTTATTAGCTGAGTCAATTCTGTATGATTCATATGTGATTTGAGCAGTGGACTGGCTGTTTCTGTTTTTTTTTTTTTTGGTCATAGCTTGTTTGGACTATCCACTTGCCCCTGAGAAGTTTGTGCCAAAGGAAAGTTATTTATCTCCATCGCAAAGAAACTAATAGCAAAATGGCTTATATCTAAAACAGTTCAGAATTCTACTTTAAACAAATTGCGTAGGTAAAATCACTTTCATTAAAAATTAATTATTGCGTAAAATTTGTTTTGTATATAAAAAGGATTTTTAAAAATCTAAGCTACTTATAATATATTTATCCCACAATGTGCGAAACATATTAATTCTTTTAATTGAAATTATCCAAAAATAACACTATGGAACATCACATTCATTTCATTTTGAGTGCAGTAAGGAGAATGTTATTTCAGTTGGAAATGTAGTCAAAATTACAGTGAATTTCATGGTGTTATCAAGTTTTGGAACCAGTGCCCTGTCACTTGCATGCTCGCTGTTGGAGGGACCGCAGCTATGACCTGTATGGTTTCTATCGTTTAGCCAAACATTGTATCAAAATAGTTGAACGGGGAAAATTGCCAGGCATTTGTTGTGTGACAGCCCATTTAACCAGCTGAAATAATATTTTTTTGTCATCTTGGATTATTGGTTCTGATGCTGTTGGTTTCCTACCAAAACCTTCATTTGCATTTTTTTTCTCAAATTTATTGTTTTGACTGACTTGTAAAATGGTACACCTCTGATAGATATACGATAGCCCTTGGCCTCAAATATGCTTTTCTATGCTATTTTGATAGTTCCTACAGAGCACTGGTCATAGTCTTAATCATTTTATTTGCAAAAAGTTACAAATATTTCTCATAAATAAATGTATAAATGATTAGAAAGGTATGTTCAATTACCGCGTCTGTCATGTTTGTTGCTGAAATTGCGAATACCACATTCATTCATTTGCTTGCTTGAATGTTTTATTTGTGACACATTGAACTCGTTCACATTGTTAACTTTATCATCTCTACTTTCAAATGGATGAAATAAGGTACACAGTTCATTCACAAATCTGATTAACCAAATGCTAAAGCATCTAAGACGTAAGTGTACATGGTTTGTTTACATAGTTCCTAATACACCATATTATTTTAAGACACGTAGTGCTGTATGATGCCATGTAATATGGAAAAATACTGCACCATTCTGACGATGTTGTTACGTGACTAGCTCGTACAAAGTAACAAAGAAAAGAGTGAAGCCAACAGGCTTTGTAAATTTAACAAAATAATTTATTTCCCTAGAAAACAAGGTAAAAATATGAAAAAAAGGACTTACGGTGTGTAAATATAATCCAAAAATTCATCCTAGAATTTAAAAATATAAGTCCTATCACTAAAAAGTTCTAATTGAATCCAAGTTCGAATCTCGATGAAGTTCCAAGATGGAAGTCGATGATGTCCTCTATAACCAGTTTTGTGCTGATGTGTCAACAGTTCCTTGTTGAGTCACCCAGAATATAATTCCAGCTTTTGAATTCCAAATAATTTTTAGCAAATGTCTTTGTCCAAGAATTTTGGTGAACAACGTAAAGTCTCCAGGAAAATGAATTATTTTAAATAAAATAAACTCAATTCAAATGGCAACAACAGGAATACCTTTCAACCTGAGGGTATGATTTACAACTGACTATAAAATCACTATGAAATAAGTTTTAACCCAACTAAAAAGGCAATTTCAGACCCGTGTGATGGGTCACGTGATCACTCTGTCTGAACAGCGCAGTAAAAGAAAATATGTAAATTATCACGTACTCTAGTAAGTCTTAGCTAAAAACCAATAATTCCCACACTGGAAATGAATTTAAAAATAAAACGTTGTTCATTCAACTAACACGCAGGCCAAACATGACCTTGATTACGACCAATGATTTTCACTCTGTGTTTACCAAACTTTGAACCAAGGTCAGTAACTAGGTCAGCTAAAAATACAATGAAGCAACACTGTTATTTATTAGAACTGAACTCAATTTTTCTAGAAAAATGTCAAATCCAGTGAATAAAGTTATTACAATAACATGTAATGAAATAAAAATAAAATAAAAGAGAATTTAAAACTAACACAGAAGTAATTAAATTACATATACGTAACAATGTAAAATCAAGGGAGAAAAATAAGTTTATATATATTCGGTCAGGTGACTGACCTTACGACTTAATGACCAGTGCACCTTTATCACTGATAGCTGGTATACCCTTGGGGATAAAATCCTGGTATCATTAGATGTAACATCACTAAATAACAACATTCTGCACACAGATGGTATTGAAGCATGTAAATATTTTCTTGAAACAATCCTCATAATTAGTACACCATCTAGTGAAGATATTTGCAAAATAATAAAACTTCTCTTGGAAAATAATTACTTCCAATTTAATAATACAAATTACATCCAAATAATGGGTACGGCAATGGGTAGTCCTGTGGCTCCTTCATACGCTTCCCTTTTCATGAGTACAGTAGAAAAAGATTTTCTTCAAAATGAAAAGTTTAATCCATCTTTTGGTTTAGATTTTTTGATGACATCTTTATGATCTGGAACTATTCAGAAGAAGAACTGAAAAAATTCATTGATCGCCTAAATCATTTTCACCCGACGATTGCATTTACTTAGACTGCATCTAGTACACATGTTTTTAGATGTAAATGTAATAAAAAATATTGATACTGCTATCTCTGTAAATGTTCATGTCAAAGAAACTAATATCCATTAATATGTGGAGTATTCTTCATGCCATCCCATGTCATGTAAAAACGGTATACCATATAGCCAGGCCAAAAGATATTGATGCAATATTTCAGATGATTCTCAATAACAAAATTCACTGAATGAATTGAAAACGTATTTCCAAAATAGAAATTACCCAAAACATATAATTGATTCTGCGCTGAAAAAAGCCCGTAATCTTACTCAACATGAAGCTTTAAACACAGCAAAATGTACAATAGAGAAAAACAATTCCGTTCACAATACATTATAATCCTTCATTACCTAATATAGGCCTTATAATTAATAAATACTGGAGTCTCCTAAATGTATCAAATGAAAACAGCTTAAAAACACTTTACAAAAATAAACCAATTCTTGCATACAGAAGACCCAAATTTGCAAGATTTTTTTAATTAGAACTAAACAGACAGAAAATGAAAAAGATTTTTTTGTCATCTAAGTATAACAGACATCAGTGCTTTCAATATACAAATATAAGCGAAAGTACTTATTTTAGCAGCACCATTACAAAAGAAGTATATTTCTCTACGTTATAACACTAACTTCGTATCAACTGATGTGATTTATTTGATAACCTGTAAAAAATTTAATATGCAATATGTTGGACAAACACAAACAAGTTTCCAAGAGAATGAAAACTCATCGCTTTCATATAAAAAAAATTATAGAGGTCCCCAGTTCTCCTCTAATATTTCAATACATTTTAATAATAATAAGTCTACTCGATCTTCTTTCATGCCAATAGATATTGTGCATGGAGACATGAATAGACTCATAAAAGAAAGTTATTGGATTCGTAAGTTAAAAACTTTGTATCCTAATTGCCATAATACCAAATTACTGTTTAAAATTGT
This sequence comes from Megalonaias nervosa, assembly GCA_016617855.1. Taxonomy (NCBI): domain Eukaryota; kingdom Metazoa; phylum Mollusca; class Bivalvia; order Unionida; family Unionidae; genus Megalonaias; species Megalonaias nervosa. The sequence goes on along the minus strand of JAECUM010021635.1, from coordinate 2,667 downwards.
ATAAAATGTTAATTAACAAAAAAATTGATAAGTTATATGTCATAAAAATACGATTGCACTGAAAACTCTTGTTCTCTATTTGATTATCTTACCTACCTGAAAAATAATTTTTTTTGGCCTTTCCTATTGTAACAGCGTAGTAGCAATTCTGTTATTTTAAACGTATTTACCTCATCTATCAAAAATGAGGTTGCAAATAATTGGTTTTCTCCGGGAAACTCTTAGTTTCCTCCACCAATTAGAATACATGCCAATGGTGGAATTAAGTAGAAAAATATTTTGACTAAAATAAACTTTATTATATTCTGAATATTTGTACCAATTAAAAGTTGTTATACAGATTTTTAAAAAATCTTTAGTCTATATGTATTAAAATTAAATACTACATTACTCATAAAAATTAGTTTAATGAAACAAGACAACAAATGTGTCATATGCAAATAAAGTCAAGTTTTGCATACAAATTGAAACCGTAGTTGTCACACAACAATTTTAAAGGGGAACAATGTGCATACAATATCCATATGAATTGCCACTGCAAGTTTTCAATATACAAGAGTGTGTTGACATGTGGATATTATTTCACACATAACACGAGCCCAGAATACAAATCCTCGGTTTCAAACAAACAAATACTCACTCTGCGCATGTGAATCAATGAACATGGAAGCAAAAGTTACCTCCCTTACATTGAGATAGGCAGTGAACATTGGCGAGCCTTCAGGTCTCACTGGACTGTTTATCAGGTGAATTTTCATCCGACAATGACCTATTGCAGAAAAATGAGAATAATTTTACACTGAAGATACAAATAAAAACAAACTAATGATTTTTGTAGAAAGCATGCATGTGAGATTTTGACTGGCAATCAGGTTAATTCCTTATACAACTGGTGGCTTTTATACTGAACCAACACTGCCACCAACCCCTCTTTTTTACATTCATTTTTGACAGCGAAGAGCTATTTTGAATATTTTCTTGTGACAAGGCAGCTAAAGGAATCAGTATGTGCCTTATGCACGAATAAAGTTTACTAGTACTATAACAAATTAGCATACTTTTCATCACCCCCCAACCATCTCGATTTTTAGATATTTACCGCTGTAGCAGACATACATAAATACGTAAGCCAAGTCGGCTATTCATTTGCAGCCCAAGTTATGCATTTGATCTCCAATGCTAGTCTAACTGTGACAGGCAGTCACCAAACAAGCCAACCCATTTTCAAGCCTAACTCAAAGTAAATCTAAACCACATTACAGATTTAGCTTCTGTGTGAATTTATAAATGTTAAGCTTATGATAATTAGGTTCATGCCTTCTACCTTAAAAATTCAAAATACGAAACTATCCAGTGAGACCTCATAGTTTTTAGAAACCGAAATGACGGATATAGGTCTCACTGGATAATTTCGTATTTTGAATTTTTAGGGTAGAAGGCAGGAACCTAATTATCATAAGCCTAGCATTTATAAATTCACACAGAAGCTAAATATGTAATGTGGTTTAGATTTACTTTGAGTTAGGCTTGAAAATTTGTTGGCTTGTTTGGAGACTGCCTGCCACAGTTAGACTAGCACCGGAGATCAAATGCGTAACTTGGGCTGCAAATGAACAGCTGACTTGGCTTGCGTATATAAGTATGTCTTCTGCAGAGGTAAATGGCCATAGAACACAATTAATTTTACTTTATATTCTCTACATTTGTTTCTCAGTACTGAACTTTCCACTGTGTGACAATCAATACAAATCATATGTTAATCAAAAATACCTTCAAAGATGACTTCCCGGTGAAGTTCTTGTCAAAGGTTGACCTGCATTTTTTTGAGAGGCTGGATTGTAAACAAAGCACCATGCAATGGAACACAGATTTCACTTCTGGATCATCACCAAGGCCTTATTACTCACTGTGCACTGCCGCCCAAAAACACACAGACAACCACACCATAAGCTCATATTCTCAAGACTAAACAATTACCTTTAAATCCCTACTTACTAGCTGAATGAATAAATGAATGAATGAATGAATGGAAGAAAGGAAGGAAGGAAGGAAGGAAGGAAGGAATGTATGTAAGACAGCACTGTCATACCAGCATGGTCTACTAAAATAAAGACCACTTTCTTTCTTTTCTCCTTCTTACTCAACACATCCATACATCCATCCATCCATATACTACAATCATTATTATGTGCTGGCACTGAATTTAAAGATATTTTCGCTGACAGGCTTTGAAAAAATCCTCCATTTCAACTTGTATATGGTATAGGAATACATCGCTGCTAATAATAATGAATGTCATCTCCAACTGATATTATTTGTGTGAATTTATGGTCAATAAATTCATTTTTAAATAATTTTTTTTTTAAAATTTATTAAAATTTTTTAAAATTAAATTTTTAAAATTTTAATTATATTTTCTAATTGTTGCAGTCAATATACACAAGGTGTGTAAATTTCATGTGTCTATCATTAATAATAAAAATTTTATAGCAATTTAAAGTTTAGTCAATACAACCCTGACAGGCCATAGAACACAATTAATTTTAATATATATTCTCTACATTTGTTTCTCAGTACTGAACTCGCCACTGTGTGACAATCAATACAAATCATATATTAATCTAAAATACCTTCAAAGATGACTTCACGGTGAAGTTCTTGTCAAGG